>CAUYRH010035838.1:0-23108 GCA_963574655.1 Perodicticus potto
AGATTCTTTTTTTTTGATACAGAGCCTCAAGCTGTCACCCTGGACAGAGTGCCGTGGCATCACAGCTCACAGCAACCTCCAATTCCTGGGCTCAAGCGAGTCTCCTGCCTCCGCCTCCCAAGTAGCTGGGACTACAGGCACTCACCACAACGCCGGGCTATTTTTTGGTTGCAGCTGTCATTGTTGTTTGGCGGGCCCGGGCTGGATTCGAACCCACCAGCTCAGGTGTATGTGGTTGGCGCCTTAGCCCGTTGAGCCACAGGCGCCGAGCCTCTTTTTTTTTGTTTAATAAGAGTCAGGGCTTTGTTTCAGCTGGCAGAGCTCATGGCATAGAAGAATCCAAAATGGCCACGCTCCCTGACTGGCTCAGTCTTTCCCTTTTTATGTCCAGTAAGAGCCTTTTCGTGTTCTGACAATGGAGGCACATTTGTTGTCTCTGGTAAACATATCTTCCTCTGCAAACCTATCTTTCTTTTCCTCAATAAACTTTGTTTCTTGTTTGCCTTGCATTGGTGGGTCTGGACATTCTTCAGCCCAGAGCACACCAGGAACTGAGAATGGAGACAACTGCCTGAACTCCAAAAACCCTCCAAAAGATAATTTTCAGAAAGAAGTAAAATCACAACTTTCATATAGACATAAAAATGAAACGGGTTAAAGAATTTATTTGACTTATATGATAATAGAGAATAAGGCAGATGTTAGAACTGGTGTATTCATTTGCTAGGACTGAAATCAAAGTATTACAGACTAGGCAGCTTAAAAAATAGAAGTTTGTTTTCTTACAGTTCTGGAGGGTAGAAGTTCAAAATCAAGGTGTTGTGCAGAGTTAGTTAGTTGCTTCTGGGAGTGGGGAGGAGAACTGGAGGGTTTGCTGACAATCCCTGGCCTATTCATGCATCACCTTGATCTGACTTTCTCTTCACGTGGTGCTGTGTGTGCATGTCTGTCTCTGTGCCCAGACTGCTTTTTTCTTTTTGAGACAGAGTCTCACTTTGTCATCCTGGGTAGAGCCATGGTGTCACAGCTCACAGTAACCTCAAACTCATGGACTCAAGCAATCCTGCCTCAGCCTCCCGAGTAGCTAGGACTGCAGGTGTCCACCACCACACTGGGCTAGTTTTTCTATTTTTAATAGAAACAGGGTCTTGCTCTTGCTTAGGGTGGTCTTGACCTCCTGATCCACCCACTTAGGTTTCCCAGAGTGCCAGGATTACAGATGTTAGCCCCTGCTCTCACTCCCACTTTTTTTTTTTTTTTTTAAATAAGAACATGGTTATATTAAATCATGGCCCATCCTTATGGCTTTATCTTAATTTGATCGTCTGCAAAGACCCTGTTTCCAAACAAGCTCACATTCAGAGATACTGGGGATTAGGATGCATTTTCAATATATCTCTTTTTGTGTGACATAATTCAACTCATAACAGCTAATCCAAAGGAAACATCAAAAAGCACAGATTTTTACAAATAAAGGGATGTTGAAATGAATTGCAGATGGAGAAGAAACTGTTTTGTCCATAGGTAAAAACATAAAGGTGGGGGGAGTCAATTAAATCACTAGCAGACAGGGCAGAATCTATATATGTATCAGTTATCTACAATTTACGAAGCTTTACCAGCTAGCTCAAAGATGATAAATAGGGCTAGCCTCTCGTAACCCAGGAGGGTATGCAATAAATCATGCATGATTTCCCACTGAAACACATTTTTTTCTTTGTTTCTATTAATTCATTAATTTTATTCCATAGACTAAGTAGTCCTAAAATCTTGCTGTACATTTTTTTTTCTTTTTTTGAGACAGAGTCTCAAGCTGTCAACCTCAGTAGAGTGCCGTGGCATCACAGCCTCCCAAGTAGCTGGGACTACAGGAGCCCGCCACAACACCCAGCTATTTTTTGTTGCAGTTGTCATTGTTGTTTGATAGGCCAGGGCTGGATTCGAACCCGCCAGCTTCAGTGTATGTGGCTGGCACCCTAGCCACTTGAGCTACAGGCTCAGAGTCAATCCTGCTGTACATTAAACCTGCAATCTCCAACTCCTGGGCTGCAGACCAGGTACTGGTCTGTGGCCTGTTAGGAACTGGGGCGCACAGCAAGAGATGAGCAGTAGGTGGCCAGTGAAGAAGCTTCATCCCTATTGTATCCCTTGTATCACCTCCTCAGCCCCGCCTCTGGTGGCATCAGCTGGGGCATTCATTAAATTCTCCTGGAAAGCGCAAATCCTGCGTAAACCATGCAAGGAAGCATCTAGGTTGCTCGCTCCTTATGAGAATCTAATCCCCTCCACCGCCACTCTCCTCCGTTGAAAAAATTGTTTTCTATGAATCTGGTCCCTGGTGTCGAAAATGTTGGGGACTGTTGCATCAAGTGGTCCTGAAATCTCAAGTGTGTGATTCACTTTCTTGGTGAACTTGCAGACACCTCCAATTTCTAGCCCTGTTGCCTGTAGTGCTCAGTGGGAGGTTTGGCCACGTTTTCCTTAGTGGGTCTGTTGGGCGCTGGAGGACAGCAGTGCCCTCTGTGCAGATGTATGCAGCAAGTCGCAGATGCCCTGTTCATTCTCTGCGTGGTCTCTGCAGGGAGGCAGGAAACCAGGTGCAGAGAAATGAGGCCAGTCACTTCGGGCCACCGGCTGTATTTCCAGCACTGCGTGAGCGGCTACAACCAGGGCGCCGAGAGCCATTTTCCCCAATCTGTTTACGGTCTCCAGTCTTCATGCCTCAGCCTCCAGAATGCGCAGGGTATAACTTACTGGGGTTATTAGCTTCATTTCCTGGGCTTGGAATTCTTCTCACAGCTGCTCGGGCATGAAAGCAAAGGGCTGACAGAGACAGAAACTGACATTCAAAGTCCACGTGTTAAAAAATGAAACACAAGCATGGGCTTCCTAAGAAAGTGCTTTAAGGAATTATAGATACAGCAGCTCGGTAAGGAAATGTCTTTCTCAATAAAAATAACTTTGGGAAAAGACAAATTCAGGAATTCTTTCCTCCATGTTCATACTCTGGACATGTTTTGGCATTTTTATGATATAGCTTTCTTTTTCTTTTTTTTTTTTTTAACTATGTTGCTTTTTTTCCTCCCCGAAAAAAAGAAATTCTTACTGGAGAAAGCGGTGCCAAGCCTGAGAATTTGCGTATCCCAGGCCCAGTGCAATAAGGGCAAGAGGTTTCCAGTCGGAAATGATTCCGTTTGCGTGACGGAGGCCAGTCCCGGGCCGGCTCACAGTCCGTGGGAAGGCAGGGAGGGCCCTCTCGTCTGTTGGTCCGGCTCTCTAAGCTACGCCTTCTTCTTTAAGCTCTTCGCAGTTTCCTATGCATCACTGTGCCCGGAAGGTCCCCAAGTGGAGCTTCCTACTCCACTTTCTCCTATCTGGACAAAAGTCTCAGTCTGAAATTCTTCCAGGCCGTCAGGCGCGAGTGGTCCCGCTTTTCTTTTCTGTCCTAGAGAGGAACTTGTCTTACACGTCTCAAGAGAAAACACACGAGCGGTGGGGCCCTTCCCACTTTGTCTGGAAATCCTAGGGCCAGCTTCTCTCAGGCTTCCTAGAGCCTGTTGAGACGTAGTGCGCGTGCGTGGTTTTGCCCACGTGAGGGCTCCACCACCCGGAAGCCTGCCCTTCTTTCTCTTAGGAATTATGCCTTCTTTCTCAGTCTTTGCCGATTCTCCTCGCCTATGCCTTCTTTCTCAATTTCTGCCATATATTAAGGGTTGAATTTGACAGGCACTTTTCTTCTTCTTCTTCTTCTTTTTTTTTTGTAGAGACAGAGTCTCACTTTATCACCCTTGGTAGAGTGCCGTGGCATCACACAGCTCACAGCCACCTCCAACTCCTGGGCGTAGGCGATTCTCTTGCCTCAGCCTCCCGAGTAGCTGGGACTACAGGCGCCCGCCACAACGCCCGGCTATTTTTCTGTTTTGCAGTTCAGCTGAGGCCGGATTTGAACCTGCCACCTTCGGCATATGGGGCCGGCGCCCTACTCCACGAGCCACAGGCGCCGCCCCACAGGCACTTTTCTAAACTCATTGCTGCAGCATTTTATCTAAACTTCAAAGCAACTCTGTGGGACAGGAACGATTATGATTCCCAGTTTGCTGTTGGGAAAACAAGATTTAAGGCAGTTAAATAACTCACGCCTGGTTCCATGGCTGAATTCAAGACTCAGGATTTGAACCCAAGCCTTGCTGGCTAAAAATCCAGTATAGTTCATTGCTATGGGGGAGAAACATCTCTTACGAGACTCTAGGAAAATAATATTGAAATTAATATACAGGCATCTGTCACTTAATGACAGGATATTTTCTGAGAAATGTATTATTGTGTGACCCTAAGTCATACCTGCCCAAACCTAGATGGTGCAGCTTACTGCACACCCAGGCTGGATGGTGTAGCCCATGGCTCCTAGGCCACACCCGTGTGCAGCCTGTTACTATGCTGAATACTGAAGGAAATTCTCCACAATGGTCGGTATTGTGTATGTAAACAGAAAAGGCACAATAGAATCATGGTATTATAATCTTATGGGACTGCTGTGGTATATGTGATTCATTGTTGACCAAAATGTTATTCTGTGGTACATGACTTAATTTTGTCAGTTGGTAAAAATGATTGAGGGTGGAAGACTGAGGTTAGAGGGAGAAAAAATTCTTGGCATTCCCACAATGTAATGTTTACCTCTTTTCATTAGATCGCTTGTTTTCATAGATTTCTCTCGAAGGCTAGATAGACTATCTTGAGGCCTCATTCGACTCTCTGAAGGCCAGAGGTTACATGAATTTTGGGGAATCCGACTTTTTTTTTCAGGATTAAACTATATTTTCTATTAAAATTTTGCGAAAGGAAGGGGGTAAGAAGCAAGAGAGATTACACTGTGTTGCATCAAGACTTTAAATTCTAGTCATAGTTAAAGAGTCATATTAAATGCCAACTGAAGGCTAAAAGGAAATAACTACACGGAGTATAACTGAGCCTCAATAATGTAAGAAAACAACTGGCAACAATACTGGAGTCCATGTTGTCAAGTGTGCTTTCTCGGGCACCGGTAGGTAAAAGTCTGAAGAAATGGGTGCTCTCCATCCCCAGTGACAAAGATGAGTCCTAGTTTGATGCAGGAGCAGGTGGGGAATCAGACTTTTAATGAATTTTGGCAATGCTGGCCTTGGGCTAAATTTAGAAAAATATGATGGTTTTTGAGGCCTCTACCTCTCATTTTTGTTATTCTTTTTCTTTTGAAAATAAACTCATCTACCCAAATTTCCACACCAATTTCAGTCACTTGTGACCATGACCTCTACTATTAGGGAGGAACTGGTCAGATCAAACTGTTTATTTGATTTTAATGGATTACTACCCTGAGTGTAAAAGAACATTTCAAGGGAAAAACAATTTTTTCTTTTTTTGTAGAGACAGAATCTCACTTTATCGCCCTTGGTAGAGTGCTAT
The DNA here is from genome assembly GCA_963574655.1 of Perodicticus potto. Lineage (NCBI taxonomy): Eukaryota > Metazoa > Chordata > Mammalia > Primates > Lorisidae > Perodicticus > Perodicticus potto. Next base: position 5,446 of record CAUYRH010035838.1, read on the forward strand.
GGCATCACAGCTCACAGCAACCTCCAACTCCTGGGCTTAGGCGATTCTCTTGCCTCAGCCCCCTGAGTAGCTGGGACTACAGGTGACTGTCACAATGCCTGGCTATTTTTCTGTTTTTTTTTTTGTTTTTTTACAGTTTGGCTGAGGTAAGGTTTGAACCCACCACCTTCGGTATATGGGGCCGGTGCCCTACTCAATGAGCCACAGGCGCCGCCCAATTTTTTTTTTCTTTTTGAGACAGAGCCTTAAGCTGTCACCCTGGATAGAATGCTGTCACAGCTCACAGCAACCTCCAATTCCTGTGCTCGAGCGAGTCTCCTGCCTCCGCCTCCCAAGCAGCTGGGACTACAGGTGCCCGTCACAACGCCTGGCCACCTCTTGGTTGCAGCCATCGTTGTTTGGCAGGCCCAGGCTGGATTCGAACCCACCAGCTCAGGTGGCTGGCACCCTAGCCTGTTGAGCCACAGATGCCGAGCCAATTTTTTTCTTTTTTTGAGACAGAGTCTTAATCTGTCATTGTGGGTAGAGAGCTGTGACCTAATAGCTCACAGCAATATCAAACTGCTGGACTCAAGTGAGTCTCTTGACTCAGCCTCCTGAGTAGCTGGGACTATAGGTGCCCGCCACAACACTTGGCTAGTTTTTCTATTTTTGGTAGAGACAGGGTCTCACTTTGCTCAGGTTGGTCTCAAACTCCTGAGCTCAGGCAATCGACCTGCCTCGGCCTTCCAGGGTGCTAGGATTACAGAAGTGAGCCACTGTGCTTGGCCAAGAAAAACAATCTTAACCCAAAACATACCTCAGTAACAGTGGGATTTTATTATTTATGTATTTATTATTATTCTTTTCTTTGAAACAGGGTTTTACTACGTCCCCTTGGTAGAGGTCACAGCTCATAGCAACCTCTAACTCTTGGGCTTAAGCAATTCTCTTGCCTCAGTCTCCCAAGTCGCTGGGACTACAGGAGCCCACTACAATGCCCTGCTATTTTTTGGTTGTAGTTGTCATTGTTGTTTGGCAGGCCCGGGCTGGATTCAAACCCGCCAGCTCCGGTGCATGTGGCTGGCTCCCTCGATGCTAAGCTACAGGCACCAAGCCTAATAATTGGATTTTAGCCACCTGTGCCAAAGGTGTTGCAAGGCTGGTGGGCCTTCCTAGTGACACTTAGGTCACATTCCCTATCTTCCCACCCAGCTGGCTCTCTCCCCAAACAAGGCCTTTACATGTGCCATTCCCTTGGCCGGGTCTCTGCCCCCACCCCCATTCCTCTGTCCAGTTAGCATCTCTACATCCTTACGGTTTCAGCCAAAGCATCGCGGTCTCACGCAAGTGTCTACTGACCTCTCTGACGCGGTCAGGGTCCCCTGACATAGGCTCTCAAAGCACCATGACTGCTCTTTCCTAGCCCTTGTCATAACTTCTGCTTTTCATACCTCAAATGGCCGTTTGCTCATTGACCGATTTCTCCCCTAGATGTGGTGAGGGCAGGGCGATGCCTGCTCTTGGTCCTTCGTGTCTGCAGCACATGCATTCTACTGAGTTCGTGGTGGGCCTCCAGAAGTCACTTGTTGACCTAGTGGACCAGGAAGCTTCAGGGACTTTAAATCTCTTTCTTTCCTCTCTCTTCATCCCTATTGCCTTAATGGAAGCCAAAAGACTTCCATTAAGTCTTAACGGAAGTCTCAATAATCAATAACCACTGATAGAAGCCTGCAAATGTAAACCTGGCAGGGCAAAGCCACGGATGCTAAGTGGCCTCTCCTTTCCCACTCCTTCTGCGTGCCCCCTTTTCAGGGCTCTGTGTGGACACAGCGCCAGTGTGGCGGGCACGTGCTTGTGCGTCCTTGGGACATAATCACCTGTGGCCAAATCTGGGGGACTAAGCTTGCTGTTTAAGGTTCACAGCCCCTGGACACTGTCCATATTTGCAAAGAAGAGCGTGGCCATTTATAAAAGCCACCTTCCTTACCTTTCTTCTTGTCCCTAGAAGCCATAATGGTCACATGCAGTCATTGCTGGGTTCACCTCACCCTGAGAGGTTTTCCTCAAAGCTGAAAGACCATGTTCTGACCTTGGAACAAATGGGCAGTGGAAACAGCCTGGCTTCTCGCAGCTTCTTGGTTCCCTGACATCGGCCTTGCTGTGGGGGCGTCTGGTATCAGGAATATCTTGAGTTCGGGTCCTGGGAAAATTTTTCTGTGCTGCTTTTGAGTTGGATGAGGCGGGAGTGTTAAACACTCTGTGTGTGTCTGCATGACATGTTTTACTTCAAATGTTTTTAAAAACTCTAAATCTAACCAAGATAGAGTTCATTCTCCAAACAGCATCTGTCATTTATAAGTGAGACTTTTTCTAACTCTCAAGGTTGAGAAACAGCAAACGTTTTATAATTACAATTATTTTGGAGGAAGGAGGGTAGGTAAATGTCATCTAAATTGCATCTAGACATCTTCTATGCAGTTTATTCCTTTTACAATTTTTATTTATTTAGAGACAGAATTTCATTCTGTCACCTTGGGTAGAGTGCCGTGGTGTCATAGCGCACAGCAACGTCAAACTCCTGGGCTCAAGCCATCTTCTTGCCTCAGCCTCTCAAGTAGCTGGGATTACTGGTGCCTGCCACAATGCCTGGATAATTTTTTCTATTTTTAGTAGAGATAGGGTTTTGCTCTTGTTCAGGCACTCTCAAATTCCCAGGCTCAAGTTATCTTCTTGTCTCAGCTTCCCGAGTAGCTGGGACTACAGATGCCTGCCAGAATGCCCGGCTAATTTTTTCTGTTTTTATTTATTTATTTATTTATTTATTTATTTATTTTTTAGAGAAAGAGTCTCTCTTTGTCACCCTTGGTAGAGTGCTATGGCGTCACAGCTCGCAGCAACCTCCAGCTCTTGGACTTAGGCGAATCTCTTGCCTCAGGCTCCTGAGTAGCTGGGACTACAGGTGCCCGCCACAACGCCCGGCTATTTTTTTGTTGCAGTTTGGCTGGAGCTGGGTTTGAACCCGCCAACCTTGGTATGTGGGGCGGGCGCCCTACTCACTGAGCCATAGGCGCTGCCCTTTTTCTGTTTTTAGTAGAGACAGGGTCTTGCTCATGTTCAGGCTGGTCTCAAACACCTGAGCTCAGGTGATCCACCTACTTCAGCCACCCAGAGTGCTGGGATTACAGGCATGAGCCACATCTGCAAGCTGGGAAGAATAAGAGTCATAGGAAAGAGATGAAGTACGTAAAGCGCTTAGCACACTTCTAGGTATACATTAAGTGCTAAGTAAATGGTGGCGTTTAAAACAATTACTCTTTCTATGGTATACCCAAACTAAATCTCACACTTCTGGGCAGCTCCTTAAGGTGGCAAGAGGAATCCAGACTACGGTTTTTAGAGTGATAAGGAGGACACGGCCATTCAAGGAGCAGAGGGAGCCCATTCTGGAGCAGCTGATTTAATTTCTCTCTATCAACAGCACTCCAGGTTGGGCAATGTTTTCGGTTTACAATGTGTTTCATTCTCCTCCTCCCAATATCTTAAGTTTTTGGCAGATAGTATCAGCCAAGTTCTCAGATAAGGAAATTGAGGCCCAGTGAGGATAAGTGACATTGTTACTGGAAGTTCGGTACTTGTCCCCAGGGCTGAACAAAGAATGAAGACAAGTGGTTTGAGGAAAAGGAAAGAGAAGTTTATTAATTGCGCTGCAAATGAGGATGGGCTGGCAAATGAGGATGGCACATTCTCATGTTGAAGAACCATCGCCCCTGGCTCAGTGCCTGTGGCTCAGCGGGCTAAGGCACCAGCCACATACAGCTGAGCTGGCAGGTTCGAATCCAGCCCGGGCCTGCCAAACAACAATGACGGCTGCTACCAAAAAATAGCTGGGCGTTGTGGCGAGCGCCTGTAGTCCCAGCTACTTGGGAGGCGGAAGCAGGAGAATGGCTTGAGCCCAGGAGTTGGAGGTTGCTGTGAGCTGTGATGCACTCTACCCAGGGCAACAGCTCGAGGCTCTGTGTCAAACCCCCCCCCCAAGAAACAAAAAAAAATTGCCCCTCTCTTAAGCAAAAATGCAGAGTTTTAAAAACTCTGGAGGTTTTTAGCTGTTTAACTATAGCATCTCTGGTGAAGATGAACTTGTGACCTCTGTCCAGATAATTCCGTTGGGCCTAACAAAGAAAGCCAGCAGGAATTCAGTTTTTAATTCCCCAAAAGAGTATGTGTGTATGTGAGGAACTTAAAGTCCTTTTTCAGACACTTCTTTCACAACACAGTTGAACAGCTAATCAATGGCAGTATTTCAGAACCAGGACCTAAACCAAGATCTTTAATCCCCAAACTCAGGGGTTTTTTCTGTTATATCACACCAGTAAAAGAGCAACTGAAATCAGAATCACAAATGTAAAAGTAGGTATTTCACTTACATAGCAAATTGTGATGCTCTCTTCTTAGCTTAGCAGAGCAGTTTAAAATTTTGAGATGATTTCACATTTACTCACTTCACCCAAACCCCTTGGAGGATTTGTTGGGACATGTGTTTCCTCTGATGAGAGTGGAGGTTTAGGGCCTTACAGAGCTTGTCCAAAGTCTCTGAGCCAGGTCAGGGGTTGGAGGGAAGGGGCTGGTGATAGTGGAGCTACATCCTGATCTGTCCCCCACAGAGAACTCTTCATGCTAATGCAAAGGGCCTCTCCAGTACAAGGGTAGATCCCCACTTGACTCCAGGTCAGTGTGAATTCAATGACAATAGCTAATAGTATTGAATGCCACCTATGTGCAGGTCTGAATCATGAATACATGAATTATTAATACGTGCACTTTTTTCATTTAATCCACACTGCAACCCACCAGCGTTTAGAGAGGTTGCAAGCTGTGGAGTGTTCTAACATTCATGCACCCAACCCCTGCACGCATTCCTTTTTTTTTTTTTTGGAGAGACAGGGTCTCACTTTATTGCCCTCAGTTGAGTGCCGTGGCATCACACAGCTCACGGTAACCTCCAACTCCAGGGCTTAGGCGATTCTCTTGCTTCAGCCTCCCGAGTAGCTGGGACTACAGGTGCCCGCCACATCGCCCAGCTATTTTTTGGTTTTGCAGTTCGGCTGAGGCCGGGTTTGAACCCACCACCTTCTGTATATGGGGCCGGCGCCCTACTCGATGAGCCACAGGCGCCGCCCCCTGCATTCCTTTTTGATCAATCAAGTCAGGTCTGCTAATCTTAATTAAGTGCTCTTTCCAGTACTAACTGGTTTTAGCGTGGGCCAATAAAAACCAAGATTGCAAAATGCCATGAAGGCTATGTTTAACTCTTCGATGAAAATATTTCAGATTGTATGTGAAGTCAGCACGTTGTGCCCTATGATTGCACTAATGTACACAATTTTGATTTAATAAAAATTAAAAAAAAAAGGCACACCAAGATTCCAAATCAAGCACAAAACAAACTTGACAAACAACAGATTCCCAGAAACCTACAAAGAGGCCAGAAGAGAAAGATTAACGAGATCTGCTGCGTAGTTTCCTTTGTTGCCCTTCTCCTTGTAACTTGAGTTAATACACAGTGTGTTTGCCCACCGGGAGGTCCTCACCCTTGGCTTTGATGGTAGAATAATACAGTTCATGCTGCTGATGCTGCCTAGAAACATGTCCTGCAGAAACTCAATGAGCACAGATTGATTTTTGTTACAGAAGAAAAATGGTTTTAAAAAGTTGTATTAGGGTGGCACCTGTGGTGCAAAGGAGTAGGGCACCAGCCCCATATACCAGAGGTGGCGGGTTCAAACCCAGCCCTGGCCAAAAAAAAAAAAAAAAAGTTGTATTAGGGGGGCGGCGCCTGTGGCTCATCCTATAGGGCACCGGCCCCATATACCGAAGGTGGTAGGTTCAAACCCGGCCTTGGCCGAACTGCAAAACAGAAAAATAACCTGGCATTGTGGCGGGCGCCTGTAGCCCCAGCTACTTGGGAGGCTGAGGCAAGAGAATCGCCTAAGCCCAGGAGTTGGAGGTTGCTGTGAACTGTGATGCCACAGCACTCTACCGAGGGCGATAAAGTGAGACTCTGTCTCTACAAAAAAAAAAAAAAAAGTAGTATTAGGCTCTTCCGAGTGCAGTAGTGTTTACAACTAATCGCTCACAACCAGTTGCAGATTCCTTTCTTCCTTGTCTACTCCCATTGCTTCACATGACTAGCCTTAAAAAAATAAAAAATAGGGCGGCGCCTGTAGCTCAGTGAGTACAGCGCAGGCCCCATATACCGAGGGTGGCGGGTTCAAATCTGACCCCAGCCAAACTGCAACAAAAAAATAGCCGGGCGTCGTGGCAGGTGCCTAGCTACTCGGGAGGCCGAGGCAAGAGAATCACCTAAGCCCAGGAACTGGAGGTTGCTGTGAGCTGTGGTGCCAAAGCACTCTACCAAGGGTGACAAAGTGAGACTCTGTCTCTAAAATAAAAATAAAAAATAATAGAAAGTAGTGACTTGGTGCCAAGAGCACAGTGGTTATGGGGCCGGCCACATACACCGAGGCTGGCCGGTTCGAACCCGGTCTGGGCCCGCCAAACAGCAATGACAACTGCAGCGACAAAATAGCCGGGCGTTGTGGTGGGCGCCTGTAGTCCCACCTACTCGGGAGGCTGAGGCAAGGAAATCTTGTAAGCCCAGGAGTTGGAGATTGCTGTGAGCTGTGTGATGCCACGGCACTCTACTGCGGGCGATAAAGTGAAACTCTGTCTCTACAAAAAAAAAAACAAAACAAAAAACCCCCCAAAACCAAAAAAACAAAGTGAGACTCGGTCTCAAGAAAAACAAAACAAAACTGGTGGCTCATGCCTGTAAATCTAGCACTCTGGGAGGCTAAGATGGGAGGATTATTCCAGCTCAGGAGTTCAAGACCAACCTGAACAAAAGTGAGACCCCATCTCTATTAAAAACAAAATAGAAAAATGAGTGGAGTGTTGTGGCAGGCACCTAGTCCCAACTACTCTGGAGGCTGAGGCAGGAGGATGGCTTGAACCCAGGTTGAAGTTGCTGTGAGCTAGATGGACACCATTGCACTCTAGCTTGAGCAACAGAGTGAGAGTCTATCTCAGAAAAAAAAAAAAAAAAAAAGTGGTATCTTTTTGATCCTTGACCGTAAAATAAGATCTTGGAGCTGGGCGGCGCCTGTGGCTCAGGGATTAGGGCGATGGCCCCATATATCGAGGTGGGGGGTTCACACCCGGCCCCTGCCAAAAAAAAAAAAAAAAAAAAAAAAGATCTTGGAGCTAATGTAGCACCTTCCTCCTTAATTGTGGCTCCCTTTCTTGCCCCGTATAGTACAGCTATTGGCCATAAATTCAGAACCATGGGGTCCACTGTCCTGAGCCAACAGCCTGTCAAACTTCCACCTGGAACCACGAAACATTCCTTAACTTCCCCTCAGCCTTTATAAAAGTGCATTTATTGGCCAGGTATGATGGTTCCTGCCTGTAATCCTAGCACTCAGGGAGGCTGAGGTGGGAGGATCCCTTGAGCTCAGGAGTTGGAGACCAGCCTGAGGCAAGAGTGAGACCCCATCTCTATTAAAAATAGGAAAAAATAGTGGGTTGCTGTGGTGAGAGCCTGTAGTCCCAGCTGCTCAGGAGGCTGGAGCATTGCTTGAGCCCAGGAGTTTGAGGTTGCTGGGAGTTATGATGCCACGGCACTCTAGCCTGGGCAACAGGAGTGTGCCTCTATCTCCCTCCCCCCACCAAAGAAATACATTTATTGTTCTATCTCATATATATACACTAAACCCCTCTACAATAGCTTGCTTTGGAGAAAGGCTGGGATCTTACACATTTCAGTGAAGCAGTGGGTGATGCAAGTTTTACTTTAGCTACCGAACTGGCCTTAACTGCAAAACAGGAAGACAAAACAAAGTTTGGCTCCAGAATCATAGGAAGCATTTTGCGTTGCCCAATGGAACTAGCCTGAGGGCAGCCTATCTGCTGAGGACATTGCCACAGAAGCGTTTCCTCCTGAAGCAGAAGGAGCTGAAAGATGAGTCGAAGGTAGAAGCAGACAAAGCTGGCAGGCAAACCCAGCCGACATACCGAACCAAAGATCACTGGGAGTCTCTGGATCTGAGAAATGAGTGGCAGAGTTAAGGACGGCAGAGGACAAAACCCAGCTGTCCTCTCGACCACAGAGCACAGTGGAGCTGCTCCTTCCCTGCTCCAAGAATTGACAAGTGGGAAAAGGGCCGCTTCCGACCTGTCTATTGACAGGCCAGTGAAATGTGCCAGGTCATGATCAAATTGTTTCTTTGCTTCCCAGAGTCTCTAACCCCTGAAGGATACAGTCTCTCTGGCCCTTGCCAATACGCCACGGAAGGCAGCATGGTGTGGAGAAATGGTCCCCAAACTGTAGCCTGCATCGGAATCACCTGGAATCCTGTTAAAAAAGAGACTGTTAGGCTTCACCCCAGAGTTTCAGATGAATGAGATTTGGGCTCCAAGAACTGGCCTTTCTGACTACAGTAGAACCTCCATAGCTAATTACCTCCCTACACTGACCATCTCCTTAAGGTGACCTAATTTTCACAGACCAGACATGCACCACACGTTTGTATTAGTACAGTAGGCCTAGCTCCTATGTTGACCACGTCTGTATGTTGAGCAGCTTTTACAGCCCCTTGGGTGGTCCACTTACAGAGATTCTACTGTCGTTGGCATGGATGTTAATGGTCTGGGGACAATGCTTTGAGAACTTCTGTTTTAGAGGAGAAACCAGGACTTGGGAATAGACAGACATGGATTCTGGTCCCACTTCTTCCACTTTCTGGGTACTTTTCTTTTTTTGTTAAGACAGAGTCTCACTTTGTCACCCCAGAGTTGAGTGCCATGGTGCAATCATAGCTCACAGCAACCTCAAACTATTGGGCTCAAGCAAGCCTCCTGCTTCAGCTTTCCAAGTAGCTGGGACCTCAGGTGTCTACCACAAGACTCAGCTAATTTTTCCATTTTATTAGAGATGGGAACTTGCTTAGGCTGGCCTGCAACTCCTGAGTTCAGGCAATCCACCCACCTTGGCCTCCCAGAGTGCTAGGATTACAAGTGTGAGCCGCCTGGGTAACTTTCAGTGCGCTGCTCAACTTCTTTGAGCTTTGATTTTCTCATCTGACAGGGCAGATAATGGCAGATCATGGGAGCGTGGCTGGATGCATGGACTTGGTCCGCCCAGCCTGCCACTGTCTGTGTGACCTTAGACACGCTACTTCACTCCTGCATCCCTCAGTTTCCTCATCTGTAAAGTGGGGGCAATAAGACCCTCTATCACATATGAGCTGCTGTGAGCTTCGAGCAAGTGAGACTATATAAGACATTTACGTCAGTGCACGGTATATAGGAAACACTTGTAAATCTTCACTGTTCTGACTTTTTGTGTAGTTCTGGGAATTATGAGAGAAAGCACATAAAGTTCCTTATATAAGACACACAGAAAGTTCACAGAAAATTTCAATTTCCTCTTCTTAACACCAAAACAGGGAAGTCAGAATTGTATAATAAGTACACATAAAGCATGTCTTTTAAGTGGAGATCTCAGTAGAAAAGTACGGTCAAAAAAGATAACAACATGAAGATTTTAGCAGTTATGGAAGCAGAGTGTGCCAGATGCCACCTCTTTGTAACCTGACGTGTCTGTGCCAGCAGGACCTTCCTTTCAGCAAAGATCAGCAGCTTGGACTGTTTAGCTCATTTGTGTCTGGTGCTCACAGGTGTGGGGAAGGCTTAAGGAAATCCTACGGGCAGGATGTTGAAAGACTGGCATTCCTTCCCAGTAGAAGGGCTAACACTACCTAAGCATAGCTCAGGGCACACCAACCCCACACCTAAAAGCTGGCAGGACTCAGGCCACTCCATCCCTTCATTCTCCCCATGCCCGTAGCTCGGGGCGGCCCTGAATTGCCCACAGGGCTGATTGCTGAATGTAAAGGTGGGCAAGGCCATTTATCTTCCATTCTGGCCATGTTCTCTAGTAGTGGTCTGTGAATAAAGGGCAGAGTGGAAGAGTAGATAAAACTGTCCTGCTTCCTTGTTGTGTACAGTGAGAATCTAGTGAGCTACTTTCTTTTGTTTATTTATTTTTTTGGTAGAGACAGAGTCTCACTTTATCACCCTCAGTAGAGTGCTGTGACGTCACAGCTCACAGCAACCTCTAACTCCTGGGCTTAGGCGATTCTCTTTCCTCAGCCTGAGTAGCTGGAACTATAGGAGGCTGTCAATGCCCGGCTATTTTTTTGTGGCAGTTTGGCTGGAGCTGGGTTTGAACCCACCACTCTTGGTATATGGGGCCGACGCCCTACCCATTGAGCCACAGGCACCACCCATAGTGAGCTACTTTAGAACAAAGCATTCATATGTGTTTTGCATAGGCTGCATATTAATAATTCCCTCATATATGTATATTTTTCTGTGTTGTGTTTTATTAATGGGGAGAGGCGTCGATGGTTCCAGATCTCAGTTTCCGAGCTGTGTGTGTGTAATAGATGGTTTCCATTCTCACTCTCTTTCTTGAACTTTTTTGCATGGATGTTGAAAGCTCATCTATCTTATTTTAGTTGTTTCTACCAGGCTAGACTGCAGCCGCATATCACATGGAGATGTTATATGTGTGTTGATTCTGCAACTTCATCACTGTAGTTTCCATTGTGTGTCAATGCCAAAACCACCTCCCACCCTGTGTCAATGCCAAGACCACCTCCTACCCTGTGTCAATGCCAAGACCACCTCCTACCTGTGTCAATGCCAAGACCCTGTGTTAATGCACACAGATTACAGTATCCGGAGCTGTGAAATGTCTCTTACGAATGCTCTTAACAGGGGATATACCTCGGTAATGCCACCTAGAGTTTCACTTTGTCGCTCTTGGTAGAGTGCTGTAGTATCATAGCTCACGGCAACCTCAACTCTTTCTCAGGCTGATCTCAAGGGATCAAGGGAAAACCTTCTTTTTGCCCTCTGAAGGTTGCTGAAAAATCAACTTGCAAAAGGCAAATTAATTGGGAAAAAGGCCGATGGATTTAATGACCTGTACCCAGGAAGAACCATAGAGTGAAGCTTATGTACCATCTTGAGGTTCCAGAAAGAATCGGGGCTTGTATTCTGCAAAACAGGATATCAGAAGGAGGGAGAACATGAATTCTGTTGAGGAACAATGATGGATTTCTGGGGGGAATGAATGGATTTACAACGTGTAAATTAGATCCCCCCTTTTTTTAAAATTACAAATACTACAGTGGATTATAGAATATCAGTTGATAATTACTTCTTTTTCTTCTACTAAATTATATATGTTTGAGTACCAAGAGATTTTTGTCCTTTATTTATCCTCCCAAATTTCTCAATATAAATGTTAGGCTTCCCAGTTTACAAATCCAATTTTTTTTTTTTTTAGAGACAGAGTCTCACTTTGTCACCCTTGGCAGAGTGCTATAGCATCACAGCACATAGTAACTTCTTAGGCGATTCTCTTGCCTCAGCCTCCCAAGTAGCTGGGACTACAGGCGCCCGCCACAACAACAGGCTATTTTTTTTTGTTGCAGTTTGGCTGGGGCTGGGTTTGAACCTACCACTCTCAGTATACGGGGCTGGTGCCCTACTCACTGAGCCACAGGTGCTGCCCCTATAAATCCATTTAAAACATTATTTTTGAACATACCTATGTTGTTTCCTAACTAATATGTGGTCATTGTATCTGTTATTGTTTAAGAATTTTTTTGGGGGGGGGGCAGTGCCTGTGGCTCAAAGAAGTAGGGCACTGGCCCCATATGCTGGAGATGACGGTTTCAAACCCAGCCCCAGCCAAAAACTGAAAAAATATATATATTTTTAAATTTAATTTATTAAAATTTTTTTTGAGGGCGGCTCCGTGGCTCAAAGGAGTTGGGCGCTGCCCCCATATGCTGGAGGTGGTGGGTTCAAACCCAGCCCCAGCCAAAAACTGCAAAAAAAAAAAAAAAAAAATTTTTTTTGAGACAAGAGTCTCATTATGTTGCCATCGGTAGAGTGCTGTGGTGTCACAGTTCACAGCAACCTCAAACTCTTGGGCTTAGTGCTCCTTTTGCCTCAGCCTCCCAAGTAGATGGGACTACAGGTGGGCATCACCAGGTGCCCAGCTAGTTTTTCTATTTTTAGTAGAGATGAGGGTCTTGTTCTTGCTTAGGCTGGTCTCTGAATGCCTGAGCTCATAGCAATCCACCCTCTTCCACTAGGATTCCGGACATGAGCCTCTGCACTGGCCAAGAATTTAAAAAGAAAAAAATCACTAAGAGTAATTTATATGAAATTCCTCTGCTCTGCTAATCATGACATTTCAGTAAACATCCTCAGACATATCTATGTGTGCATGATAGAGATATGCTCCATTTTATATAATCACAGAATCCATCTTGTTCTATTATATGTGTTTTTTTATTTTTGAGACAGGGTCTAGCTATTTTGCCTGTCCTGGTCTTGAATTCCTGGGCAGAAGTGATCCTCCTTCCTTGGTCTCTCGAGTAGCTGGGACTATGGTGTGCACCACCATGACCAGCTTGTAATCATTTCTTTTTCTTTTCTTTTTTCTCTTCATGAAGCCAGTCAAATTTAACAATAGAAGGGTTGTACATGGGAACACCAAGTTTAGTGATCTTAAGAAGATCTAATAAGACAGTGCAATGGGACCAGCCTGTAATCTTGTTTTCCTCAACAATATAAAGTAGACATTTTTCAGTCCAATAAATGTGAGACCATGTTATCATTACAAAAAAGAAGTATGTTGAGGAGCAAAAGGGGTGACGAGGGAAAATAAATGGATTCAGGCCAGATCAACTTGTACAGTGTTCCCTTTGGAGTTTGAACGATCCTGAGAGACAGACGGTATTTTAAGTAGACAAAGGAACTTCACCTTCACTCTGTGCTTTGGGAGAGACTTTCGGACAAGGGGAGAAGGTCAGAGAGCCCTTGAGGCTTCTTTCACTTCAGTGTGTCAAAGCACCATATTTGGGTTGTCAGTTTCTGAGCCTGAACAACATAAAAAAAGAAGAAGAATAGTAACCAGTATTGATTGAATTCTTCACGTGGCAGGTATTTGCCAAACCACTTTTATCATCTCATGAAGACAAAGAATTCGGCATATTGTTTAAACATTTGGATTCTAGAGTCACATAGGTTTTTTCTTTCTTTCTTTTTTTTTTTGCAGTTTTTGGCCAGGGCTGGGTTTGCACCTGCCACCTCTGGTATATGGGGCCGGCCCCCCATTCCTTTGAGCCACACCTGATATTTTCTTTTTCTCTTCAAATATATCGGCAGGTTGGGGCGGATTACGTAAGCACTCCCTGCTCATCTTCTCATTTGCAGACAATGGGACAGTATCTCCCTCCTAGGACTGACTTAAGGGCGAAGGAAACCCAGCCACTAGGGGGTCTCCTAAGTGCCGCAACACAGGTTCCGACCTCCATTTTCCCTCTCTTTCTCTCTTTCTGTCTTCCTCTTCCCTCTCTTTTCTCCCCTTCCCCTCCCCCTATTCCACTCCCATTGCAAGACTGCATGGACCCCACATTGGACTGGCCCTGGAGGAAGCAAGGAAATCTCAGCTCAGAGTTGGATGTCCTCCTCAAAACAGGCCAGACAGCAAGGCTGAGTTGCAAGTCATCAGCCCACTGCTACGGAGAATAAATATGTGTGTCACCCCTGGACCCGTAGACAGTATCTGATTGCTCCCTTGCCATGGGGAAGGCCAGATACACGCAGTGGCTTGGCGCAAGCCAAACTTTCCCCACGGGACACTGAAGACCGGCCAGTAGGCCACCCCAGGGTGTTCCTCTGACTTCTCTCCTCTTAGCCCTGGCTCCCCTGTGGCCTCACTTACTATTCTCATCTGTTTGAATCTGGCTGAACATGCTGTGTTGTATATGTGAGGGGGTGTCCTGTTCGCTTTATCTCTTGTCATGGGTTAAAATGTCCCTGCAGGGAATAACCATCCCCACCACCCCCAACTATTTTTATCTTTAGAAAACAGAAACCTTGGGTAGAAGTGTTGACTCAAACTCTTAGGTCGTCTGCCCAAAGCCTTCCTGGGTTAGGCGGGCATGCGTGTCTTCACATACAATCACTGCTCTGGATTGTGAAAACCGCTTTCACAAAGCAAATAACTGGAAATTTCAGGCAAGTTTTTCAGAATTTGTAAAGGTTTCTGGAAGTATTTAATCTTTTTCTTGTGCATAGTTATTTAATCATATACGGTGAAGGACCTTAGAACTATTTTTACTCCAAAATTGTGGACATGCTGGACGAAGCGAAGAAGCCTTGAGGTGTCTCTGACTTTCGTCCCCCATCACCAACGTAGACTGTCCACAAATTGCTGAAGTTTCTCCTGCCCTGAGATCCAGAGCCAGGTAGGAAAACAAATGTTCTCCTACCCCATCCTGTGGGACTAGGCGTGTGGCCACACCTGAACAGACTCCTTAAGAAGACAATGTCCCCCCGTCAGACTTGTCTGAATTCCAAAGGGAACTGCTCATTTGTTCCCCAGCCACCCATCCTCCCTCTGGTCCTTTGTTGCCCCTGGACAGAGTTCCTCTTTTCCCTCCTCCCATCATCCATTTTATCAGAAATGCATATAAGCTTCTGAACCCCATTGGAATGTTGAATCCACATTTTCTTCTTTTTTTTTTTTTTGAGACAGAGCCTCAAGCTGTCACCCTGGATAGAGTGCTGTGACATCACAGCTCACAGCAACCTCCAATTCCTGAGCTCAAGCGAGTCTCCTGCTCCGCCCTCCAAGTAGCTGAGACCACAGGTGCTCGCCACAACGCCCGGCCATTTTTTGGTTGCAGCCGTCATTGTTTGGCGGGCCCGGACTGGATTCGAACCTGCTAGCTCAGGTGTGCGTGGCTGGCACCTTAGCCCGTTGAGCCACAGGCGCCGAGCCCACATTTTCTTTTTTTTTCTTTTTTGCAGTTTTTGGCCGGGGACTGGGTTTGAACCTGCCACCTCTAGCATATGGGACCGGCGCCTTAGTCCGTTGAGCCACAGGCGCTGCCCTGAATCCATAATTTCTGAGGCTTCCCGCATATATGTGCTAAAATAAATTTGATAATTGTTCTCTTATTAATCTGTTTTATTGTGAGTTGACTTTTCAATGACACTTCCAAGGATTAAGGGGAAGTTTTCCCTCTGTCCCAACAATGTTAAAGATTTATAATGCTGTTTCCAAAAGTTTACTGCTTGTCCACAAAGCCAAATCAGTGGCAGCAAAGAAGGAGTGTCAGGCTGGTGGGTCTTTATGGTGAAATGATTGAAAAATTATTAACTCATAGTTTTTTCTTTTCCAGTAAGAACTAAGCTCAGTCTGTCTCTTTCTGCCTGATTTCTTTCTTTGTCCTCTCTTGCTAGTGGGTTCCCTTTTTACAAACCACTGAACAGAGTGGACAGAAAGGAAATGGAGATTATTCTCTTTACCTCGCCAGCTCCTATGTCTTTCAGAATTTATTCCTATAGCCTCAAGGATTCCTGAGTAGTCCCTGGATGAGCACTAGGTTAGACTCAGCATCAGAAACACCTGTGAAGGCTCGGTGCCTGTGGCTCAATGGGCTAAGGCGCCAGCCACGTACACCTGAGCTGGCGGGTTTGAATCCAGCCCAGGCCCGCCAAACAACAATGATGGCTGCAACCAAAAAACGGCCGGGCGTTGTGGCGGGCACTTGTAGTCCCAGCTACTTGGGAGGCAGAGGCAAGAGACTCGCTTGAGCCCAGGAATTGGAGGTTGCTGTGAGCTGTGATGCCACAGCACTCTATCCAGGGAGACTAGCTTGAGGCTCTGTCTCAAAAAAAAAAAAAAATACCATACATTCTTCACTTTCCATCCAGCTCTGTGCCAGCCTTTATGGACTATATTATTCAGTTCCCTGCCTTCTGGCTTTTAATGGGGGTCTTTGGATGGAGGTCAAAGAAGGGAAGAAAGTGTTGGTGATAACACTGTTTTTCTTGTTCTTGTAATTCTGAACATTGTCTTGTTCTTCTACAATGACCACAGCTCCTAACTTGTGGCTTTCTAGAACTACAGCTGTTCTGCTTGAGGTGAAACTGTTCCTTTACTTGCCCATTCAGTTTTACAAGTAAAAACTTCTCCCCATTGTTAATAGCACCAGGGTGCTTCTCCATTCCTGTTACTTTTCCTTTATCTCATTATTCCCATGTGAATCGTCCCTAAGTGAAACTTTCCTCAATTGCTCCATTTAAGGATCTCACTTATTGTCTACAGGTACTAGGACTATACCTGTAGATAATAAATGTACTACTACACTACCTGAGCTCTGAGATCTGTTATTTGAATCACTGATTAAATATAAGCTATTTTTTCATGTATACATATTCATTCCACAAATATTTACTGAGCATCTATTGTGTGCCACACATTGGGTTGACAATGGTAGCAGTTGTGCCACTGCTTTCCCAGATCATAAAATATAGTAGGCTAGTTTGATTAAGCAGATAATCACACAAACTACTGGGAAACTATAGTTGTGCCATGTCCTGTGAAAGAGAGGCAAAGAGGGCTTGTGACAGGAGTCAGTCCAGTTGGGGAGATCAGAAAAGGCTGTATGAAAAAGTAAAATGGGAGTAAATATAAAAAAGACCAGTAGTCATTTGTTGAGCATAGGAGGAAAGAAAAATCATTCCAGGTAGAAGTTGGTGGCTGATAAAGGCCAGCATAGGAGGAATAGAGAAAGTAGGAGAGGACTTGAGGAAAAATGAAGGTGAAGAGATTTTCGTAGGCCATATTGAAAATGTCTTTGTCGGGGCGGCGCGGGCAGGGGCCTGAGCGAGTCCGGGTCGGGGAGGCGGCGAGGCGGCCCGCGCAGTCGGGCCAAGCTGGCCGGAACACGGTGGAAGAGCCCGGGGCGCGCGGGAGCGCGGGGCGAAGTCGCCGCCACGGCCCACTGGATCCCGACCAAGAGGCAGAAGTACGGGGTCGCGATCTATAACTACAATACTTCTCAAGACGTGGAGCTCTCCTTGCAGATCAGTGACACAGTTCACATCCTGGAGACGTACGAGGGTTGGTACAGAGGATATACCCTCCAAAATAAATCTAAAAAGCACATTAGAAAAATAAGAGTTGTCTTGGGCCACACAGTAAATACACAAACACTAACAAAAGCCGATGAGTAAAAGAAAAGGTCTGTGGATACTTCTGTGGTATCAAAATCACAGATAAACAAGAGTCCTCAAATAACCTACACGTGGCCCGGGGGCTGCAGGTTGGACGCCTCTGAATAGGCCATCAAAAACCAGGACTGTTTTCTGGGCTGCTGACAGTTCACACCCCGTTTCTGCACATGTGTGTGCACACATGCACATTTCGTTAACTTTGGGAACTCAACAATCTAGCAAAATAAAGGAGCTTTTAAAAATGCAAATATCATAGAACCTTCTCTAAAGAAGACAGACCAATGGCTAACAAACATATGAAAAAAGGCTCATCATCCCTAATTATTAGAGAAATGCAAATCAAAACCACCCTGAGATTTCATCTAACCCCAGTGAGAATGGCCCACATCACAAAATCTCAAAACTGCAGATGCTGGCGTGGATGTGGAGAGAAGGGAACACTTTTACACTGCTGGTGGGACTGCAAACTGATACAACCTTTTTGGAAGGAAGTATGGAGAACTCTTAAA
>CAUYRH010035840.1:0-12388 GCA_963574655.1 Perodicticus potto
TAATTTTTTTTTTTTTTTTTTTAAATTTGTTCTTAAATTTTTTTTTTTTTTTTTTTTTTTTTTTTTTTTTGAGACAGAGCCTCAAGCTGTCACCCTGGGTAGAGTGCCGTGGCATCACAGCTCACAGCAACCTCAATTTCCAGGGCTAAAGCGAGTCTCTTGCCTCCACCTCCCAAGTAGCTGGGACTACAGGCACCCACCACAACGCCCGGCCATTTTTTGGTTGCAGCCGTCATTGTTCTTTGACGGGCCCGGGCTGGATTCGAACCCGCCAGCTCAGGTGTACGTGGCTGGCGCCTTAGCCCGTTGAGCCACAGGTGCTCAGCCACTTGTGAATTTCTTGAAAAGGTAGTCAAGCCTAGTGAGATGTGTGTTTTGAGTGTGAAACATCTTAAACACATTCATACCTCCATAGAATGAGGGAAAATCTCTTATTGGTCAGTAAGCTTTAAAATGGAAACAGAGGCTGCTTTTGCGTCTCGTGTTATCTGCAGTAAAGCTGCTCTGTGTGTTTGCGCTTCAAGCGTGTAAGGAATGAGGAAGATCTGCAGGGACTTGTACAGAATAACTCATGGGTGCCTAGGGTGGTGGTGTGATTTGCTTAACTTATTAACACAGATACTGCGTTTTCCTTTCTAGTCTCTTCCAGGTGAGACACAGAGCCAGAGCAGTTTACCTTTAACTTGGTCTTTCCAGGAAGGCAGCCAATTGCCTGGTAGTTACAGTGGAGATTTAATAGCTAACGCTCCCCAGCCGAAGTCGCTGAATGATTGCTTATCCTTCTCCAAGAGTTACGGCTCGGGGGGAAGCACCGGCATGGCTGGCCACATTTCCAGGCTGGACCCCACTAAGCTCTATGAGAAATGCAAGTTGCCCGATGGTAGGGCCTACAGCGGAGACCTGCTTCAGCCCTCTGCCTCCAGAGCCTACTCGGATTATAGCGATCTGCAGACGTGGAATAAAAATGCTGCTTTGGGGAAAAATTCTCTTAATGAAAACTGCTATCCCAATTATACTTTTCCTCTGACCAGCTGGCCTTGCAACTTTGCTCCTTCCCAGAACTCTTCAGAACCTTTTTTCCAGCAGATTCCACTGGAACCACCTGCAGCCAAAACTAGCTGTTACCCATTGTGGCCAAATCCAGGGGGTAACTTTTATGATGAGAAAGTACACATGGATTTTAACAGCTACATCCAATCCCCTCCATACCACGCACCTCAGGAAGACCCCTGTCTGCTCACCTGCACCTCCCAAACCCACCAGCAATATTCACTGCCAAGCAAGAGCAGCAAGTGGGACTTTGAGGAAGATGTGTCGTGCACGGGTTTGGATCACTGCAACAACGAAATGCTCCTCAATCTCTGTCCCTTGAGATGACTCAAATCTTTCACAGCTCCCCCACTAAGGGGAAAAAAAAAAAAAGGCTGTTTGGGGAAATGACTGGAAGAATTTCCTTGGAAACTATTTTCTTTCTTTTTTAAAACTTTATTATCATTTTATTTTTGTGTACATATTTGCTTCAAATCAGTGACTTTCTAGGCCAGGTTCAGGTCGTTGAAGGACCCTCCTAAGTAGTTTATATTGTCTAGATCCAAGGTATACTGCAGACACTCAGCAGTGAAATGGGAAGGAACATCTTTATAAAGACAGATTTAGAAATTCTAATCCAGTAACTTGTTTCTTTATAGCAGTGTTGATTCATACCTGGCTGCTAGGCTGCCATTGACAGGTGTAGCCAAGAAAACAGGGTGCAGACCACCCAAAACAAGACCAGCCAGTCCACCCTGGGGTACGGTACAGGTCTCACAATTCAAATCACCTCTATTGAAAGGTACCCCGCCCCCCAAAAAACCCAAAACTTTTTAAGCTTCATTGTGCTGTCAGAATGGTATCACTACCCTTGGGAAGCCAGTGGCAACACGAGCCTGCGTCACATTCAAGATGTGTCAAAAGGACTGTTTGCTATTAGGCCACAGAGCGCAGCATTAAAATAACATTTGTCGATCCATGTTCAAGTAGATTCCTCTCTGGTTCTGGAAGCTGGGTCATTTTTCCGGTTATGATATTGAAAATCGTTGTGTTTTCCTTGGTGGTGTCATCTGTGTTATGATTTTCCATCTTGAGCCATCTGCTTTTCTTCTCCCAGGAGCCACTACCTCCCTCCCACTTTCTCAGCCACGCAGAGCTCACTGCAACCTTTGTTCAGCTGGTCTGGGCGCTTGTTTGTTTTGGAGGCTTTTGTTGTTGTTTGCTTATTTGTTTGAGACAGCGTCTCACTCTGTCACCCTGGGTGGAATGCTGTGACATCTTAGCTCAACATAGCTGTGAGCCAACCTCAGACTCTTGGGCTCAAGTGATCCTCTTGCCTCAGCCTTCCAAGTGATTCTCTAGCTGGGCCGACAGGCACCTGCTGCAACGCCTGGCTATTTTTAGAGACAGGGTCTCACCCTTGCTCAGGGTGATGTCAAACTCCTGAGCTCAGGCATCTGCCAGCCTCGGCCTCCCAGAGTGCTAGGTTGACAGGTGTAAGCCATTGCATTGGGCCCCACAGCCATCTTTTGTAAACAATTTCCAAAACATAGCAACAGGTAATGGGAATCACAATAAGCGGTAGGCAAGACTTCTTCCTGCAAGCTTTCTGTAAGCTTTTCAGCTTCTCCACCCCTCCAGGGCTTCCCTCCTTGGCAAAGAATGGAAACCTATCTCACCTGTGCTGTCAAAGGCCTTCTGCTTCTCCCACACACTGTTCGGGGCCCTCAGCACCTGGCTCCACTATCTTGTGGATACATGACACACAGCAGAGATGTGAACAGTCCTTACCTATAAGGCCTTTCCCGTGCCTTATCTATACTGATGGTAAAGAACACGAGAGAGGGTCGAAGAACGCCATAGGTGGTGTAGAAAGCTGAATATTCACCGTCTAGTCGTGGAATTAGTTTATAAACTACGTACATGGGGGTTTTGGGGGGTTTTCGTGTGTGTTTTTCTGTTTGTTTTTTTTTTTTTTTTGAGACAGCTCTGTTGCCCCGGCTGGAGTTCAAAGGCATCGTCCTTGCTCACTGAAGCTGTGGTCGGGTGCTCAGGTGATCCTCCTTGTCTAAGCCTCCCGAGTTGCTGGGCCTACAAGCACACACCACCACACTTGCCTAAATTTTCTCTTTTTTTGTAGAGATAGGGGTCTCACTATATTGCCCAGTCTAGTCTCCAACTCCTGGCCTCAGGTGATCCTCCCAGATGAACCACCTCTCCCAGCCAAAATCTATTTTCTAGAATATGTCTAAGACTTGTCAAGATAAGGGACGTGACCTAACTTCATCTCACAAAGACAACAGCAAAATTAAAAGGCCACATGAAATTCCAGCGACAGCAAATGGTGTCCTTGTCTAGCCTTCCTTCTTCTTCTGCCTCCCTGACGTCCCCTTCCATGAGGACTTGGATTTTGTATTGTTTATTCTTCATGGTGCCTAACTCAGTGACAGGTTCATGATAGGTAGAAATGTTCGCTTAGAAAAATAAATCCTTGTGCAATCAACATGGCCATAGGTCCCCAGCCACATCTGAATGTCTCTTCCTCTTTGCCAACGTGCTTTACAATAATGCTGAGCCTAGAAATAAAATCTGGAGAGAACCATGCAATAAACGAGTATTTCCAAAATGAACGATCTCTTTTTATTCATTTGAATAGTAACAAATGCATGTGATACAGAATTGAAAACTAAAAAAAAAAAAGTCCTGTTCCTCGTCTCCCTGTGGCACTGACTGGTTTTTTGTGTATCTTCCAGAGAGTAGAGACATTCTTTGCATATATATGTATATATTACTGTATGTAGTTGATATGAAATATATTGTATAAAATTATTACATATGCCTATTTTTTTTTTTTGAGACAGCCTCAAGCTGTCGCCCTGGGTAGACACAGCTCACAGCAACCTCCAACTCCTGGGCTTAAGCGATTCTCTTGCCTCAGCCTCCCAAGTAGCTGGGACTATAGGCTCCTGCCACAACACCCAGCTATTTTTTGGTTGTAATTGTCATTGTTTGGCAGGCCTGGGCTGTATTCGAACCCGCCAGCTCTGGTATATGTGGCTGGCGCATTAGCCACTTGAGCTACAGGCACCGAGCCATATGCTTAATATATATATACACACAAAACTGGTATCATACCAGATCCATTTCCTTTTTGTTTATTTTTGTATTATTTATTTATTTATTTATATTTTTTTTTGTAGAGACAGAGTCTCTCTTTATGGCCTTCGGTAGAATGCCGTGGCGTCACACAGCTCACAGCAACCTCCAACTCCTGGGCTTAAGCGATTCTCTTGCCTCAGCCTCCCGAGTAGCTGGGACTACAGGCACCTGCCACAATGCCTGGCTATATTAATTTATTTTTTTGAGACAGAATCTCACTATGTCACTCTCAGTAGAGTGCTATGACATCACAGCTCACAGAAACCTCAAACTCTTAGGCTCAAGCGATTCTCTTTTCTCAGCCTCCCTTCTTGCTGGGACTACAGACACCCACCACAACGCCTGGCTATTTTTTGTTATCGTTTATTCATTTAGCAGGCTTGGGCCAGGTTTGAACCCACCAACCCTGTGCATGTGTCTGATGCCCTAACCACTGAGCTATGGGCACTGAGCCCTATTTCTTTAATTTTAGTATGGATGGGATCTCATTGTTGCTCAGGCTAGTCTTAAACTCCTGACCTCACACTATCCTGCCGTAGCCTCCAAGAGTGTTACCATCACAGGCATGAGCCACTGTGCTTGGCTTCAGATTCATTTCTAACACTGATTTTGTCACATTTTTACTTTTTTTTTTTTTTTTTTTTTTTGAGACAGAGCCTAAAGCTGTCACCCTGGATAGAGTGCTGTGGCATCACAGCACACAGCAACCTCCAATTCCTGGGCTCGAGCAAGTCTCCTGTCTCTGCTTCCCGAGTAGCTGGGACTACAGGCGCCTGCCACAATGCCCGGCCATTTTTTGGTTGCAGCCGTTGTTGTTTGGCGGGCCCGGGCTGCATTTGAACCCGCCAGCTCAGGTGTACATGGCTGGCGCCTGAGCCTGTTGAGCCACAGGCGCTGAGCCATATTTTTACTTTTTTTTAAATTTCACTATAAGTTTTCTCATTTTAGGGCATAATTTGAACATCAGGGCCTAATAAACATGTAAGATCACAGCTGCCCCGTTTTTAATGGTGCATTACACATTACATGACTATTATAATTTAAAAGTCCCCTACTGGTAAACATTTAGATTGGTTTGAATTCATTTCTTTAAGTGCAGCATTTATCAAAGCATAAGGTACATACGGAAGACTGCCCATAGCAGGTAGCTCAATAAACTATCCTAACACACTGGTCTAGCCACCACCTACTTAGTATACATTCTTA
This sequence comes from Perodicticus potto, assembly GCA_963574655.1. Lineage (NCBI taxonomy): Eukaryota > Metazoa > Chordata > Mammalia > Primates > Lorisidae > Perodicticus > Perodicticus potto. Next base: position 5,395 of record CAUYRH010035840.1, read on the forward strand.
CCTGGTAAACATTTAGATTGGTTTGAATTTATTTGTTTACATGTAGCATTTATCGAAGCATGACGCATATATGGAAGCGTGCCCATGGCTGTTAGCTCAATTATCCTAACACACCAGTCTAGCCACCACCTACATAGTGTACATTCTTAGAATTTAGACTTTTCTACACAACACTGTCCCTGAGAATCATATCATTTGTGTAGCTGTCATTGTTTATTTTCATTGCTGTGCTAAATTTATTTTCACCCCAAAATGGACTGAAAGAGCTAAAGAGACAGTGACTGTCTGGAGAGAACTTAAGTTTCTATGAGTACAAGACTTTCTGGTATTGCAAACATTTTACCTCCACTAGACTAGACTGTTATTCCAAAAATTTTTGGCTTTAAAAAACTATAATCTTATATTTATCAAAGCAAGAACATGTATGTAGCTTAAAGGTCAGGCTGAGGTGGGAGGATCACTGGAGCCCAGGAGTTTGAAGCTGTAATTACATATGATTGCACCACTGCACTCCAGCCTGGGTGACACAATGGGACCCTGTTTCAATAAATTGATAATTTTTTTTTTTAATTGAGACAGGGTCTCTGTTGCCTGAGCTAGAGTGCCCAGGTGTCATCATAGCTCACTGCAACCTCAAAGTCCTGAACTCAAGCAATCCTGCTTCAGCCTCCCCTGAGTAGCTGAGCCAGGCACACACAACTGCACCCAGCTAATTTTTATATATTTTTGTAGGTATGGGGTCTTGCTGTGTTGCTCAGGCTGGTCTTGGACTTTTGTCCTCAAGTCATCTTCCTGCCTCAGCCTCTGAAAGTGCTAGGAGTACAGGCATGAACCCCACTGGCCAAGTTCAATAAATGTTGACCTCTGTACAAGCGGTCATTGTACACAACGAGAGCTCACCACACCCAAGATAAAAGCTCATGTGGCCGTTCATGCTTGTAATCCCAGTACTTCAGGATACTTAGGTCAACGGATTGCTTGAGGCAAAGAGTTTGAAACCAGCCTGGGCAACATAGACACTGTCTGTTAAAAAAAATGTATATATGTACATATATATACACACACACATACATATGTATATAGCATACGGCTGTTCCCCTGGAAAGTTCGGTCATGCCTTTTGCTATCAATTTTCCCCTGGCAACTCCTGGAGCCTTTTGTCTCAGTGCACTCTCTGACCCTGCTGCCCTCATCTTTGGACCTTTTCTCCTCCGTCGGGTTCCACGTCTTTCTCATTCTTGGTATACTGCGTTGCTTTGAGAGAGCGCACACCCACGAGTTCCCTAGGAAAACAGGCATGGGAGACACATTTCGCAGCCCTTGTATATGTGAAAATGTTTTAATGTTATACTTGTTTTTTCTTTTACTTAGCTGAGAGCATAGCTGGGAGTACAAGTCTAGCTTGAAAGTGATTTTCATTGAAAAACTTGAAGTTAGCTGGGTGCAGTGGTTCACACCTGTAATCCTGGCACTCTGGGAGGCCGAGGCAGGTGGATCACTGGAGCTCAAGAGTTTGAGACCAGCCTGAGCAACAGTGAGACCCAGTCTCTACTAAAAAAAAAAAAAATGAAAAACAGGGCAGCGCCTGTGGCTCAGTGAGTATGGTGCCGGCCCCATATACCGAGGGTGGCAGGTTCAAACCCGGCCCCAGCCAAACTGCAACAAAGAAATAGCCGGGCGTTGTGGCGGGCGCCTATAGTCCCAGCTACTCAGGAGGCTGAGGCAAGAGAATCTCCTAAGCCCAAGAGCTGGAGGTTGCTGTGAGCTGTGATGCCACAGCACTCTACCGAGGGTGACAAAGTGAGACTCTGTCTCAAATAAAAAATAAATAAAATGTCTTAAAAAAAAATAAAAACCAGAACCAGTTCTTAAAATTTCATTCTGATGTTCAGAACAGAAATAGTAATGTCCAGTTTCTGACTAGACTCTCTCCCTCAAAATTCGAGCATTGTCCTGTGAGAAGAGGAAAAGGTGTCTGGTCCTGGGTGATTTTAATAGTTTATTCACTCATCCCACAAATACGTCCATAGAGGCCACCTCTACAACAGTCCTTCCTTGACCAGGAGAGAGGACACGTGCCCCATCGAGTTATTTTCCTAACTGTCTTTTGCCCAGCTAAGAAAAAGTTACGTTGGATATCTGAGTAAGTATCTTCTGCTAAGCTTTGGGATTTTTGATCTGTCACAGAGAACTTGTGTTCCCTCTGGCATAAATAAAATATGATAATTGGACGGTAACTGGATATAAGGTTGTTTTTGCTAATTCAGGGTGAGACTTTCATTTTGCTAATTCAGGGTGAGTTCTTGTTCCTTCGTGTTCCTTTTGGGGGGACTTCATGCCAGCAGGAACAGAATTGCTGTCCTCTTTTCTCTGTGCAGAGTAAATAGCTGCATCTATTCCCTGCCAGTGGAGGCTCTTCACATGCCCTTGATAGACCTTGTAAGGACCGTATTTTCTCAGATCCCTGGACACATTCGTATTCTCATAGGTCATAAGGGAGCTGGAGAACATTCCTTTGAAGAGCTAATGTCCATGAGCTGCTGAAACTCCATTCCAAGAGGCTGAAAGTTTTCTACAAAGATCAGAAAAGGAGGTTAAATACTGACAGTTTTGAATGAGAGCTTAGAGTGTGCCAGGTATTGTGCCAAACGCTTTACAGAATTTATTTAATCTTCCAAAGGATGATGTAGAAAGTTTTCCTCATTTCACAACCAAGGAAACTGAACTCTGCGATGTTATGTACAAGAATTCATAAGAGAACAGCATAAAGTCATGATTGGTCAAGAGTATGAGCCTTCAAACCAGGCTTTGAACCATCAAACCATTACTTAGTACTCTGTGTGTGCGTGTGTATGGTCAGGTGAGGTTCCCAGTTGTTTTCCTTTTCAAGGTCAGTGAGAATTTTCAAGATACTTAATTATTTATTAAGATAAGTAATACTTAATTAAGATAAGACTCACACAGTTTACCTTTGCTTTCTTCCATATCTTATGTCACATCCCTTTCAAAATCTTCTCAGGATATTTAACCTTATACATAACCCCAGAAATGCAAGGTAAAACTAACCAAGATTCCTTTTTCACCTATTAGATTAGTGATAATCTAAAACTTTGACCATATACCCAGCAGCCTGGGTACTCTGACACATATTAATGATGATGGGCATTTTAATTGGTACAATCACAGGGAAGGAAATTTCATAACATCTTTCAAAATTACAAATGGATTTGCCCTTTGCTCTAACAATTCCACTTTTGAGATTTATTCTAAAGATACACCAGTGTGTGTGTCAAGTGATGAGGATACAAATTTACCCACTGTAGCACTCTCCAAGTAGCAAATGATTAAAAACAAATCAAATATCCATCACTAGGGACCAGCTAAGTAAAGCATGATATACCCATTCAGGGGAATAGTATGCAGCTGTGGAAAAGAATGAGGACCTTCTCCTCATGCCCTTGCAGAAAGAACTCCAAAACAATTATTGCAGGGGGAGACAGAGTCTCGCTCTTGTTGCTCTTGGTAAAGTGCTATGGCATCATAGCTCACAGCAACCTCAAACTTGGGATCAAGTGATCCTTCTGCCTCAGCCTCCTGAGCAGCTGGGACCACAGGTACCCAGCACAATGCTCAGCTAGTTTTTTCTATTTTTGGTAGAGATGAGGGTCTCGCTCTTGTTCAGGCTGGTCCTAAACTCCTGATCTCAAGCAATCCACCCACTCCAGCCTCCCAGAGTGCCAGGATTATAAGCATGAGTCACAGTACCTGGCCTCTAAAACATATTGTTAAGAGAAAAGTTAAAAAGATGTAAAAATTGTATGTACTGTATGCTAGTTGCATCGTGTACAAAAAAATAAAAAAGAGTTTAAGCTGGGCATGATGGCTCACACCTGTAATCCTAGCACTCTGGGAGGCCAAGGTTGGTGAGTAGCTTGAGCTCTGGAGTTGGAGACCAGCCTGAGCGAGAGTGTAACCTACTAACAATAGAAAAATTAAGCCAGTGTTGTGACAGGTACCTGTAGTCCCAGCTACTCGAGAGGCTAAGGCAGGATGTTCACCTGACCACAGGAGTTTGAGGTTGCTATGAGTAGCCTGAGGCCACTGCACTCCAGCCCAGGTGACAGAGTGAGACCCTGTCTCAAAAAGAAAAAGAAATCCACTCCCATTGGTCAGGAAACACAACAGGAAAAGTCGAAATGTTCAATGTTCTGGCTCTGTGCCTGTGGCTCAACGGGTTAAGGCGCCAGCCACGTACACCTGAGCTGGCGGGTTCAAATCCAGCCCGGGGCCACCAAACAACAATGATAGCTGCAAACAAAGAATGGCCGGGCATTGTGGCGGGTGCCTCTAGTCCCAGCTACTTGGGAGGCAGAGGCAGGAGACTCACTTGAGCCCAGGAATTGGAGGTTGCTGTGAGCTGTGATGCCACAGCACTCTATCCAGGGTGACAGCTTGAGACTCTGTCTCAAAAAAAAAAAAAAAGAAAAGAAAGAAATGTTCCACATTCCCCTTACAACCCATTTGAAATAGGAAAAGACAAGCCAGCCTAATGGTGACCAAAAGAAATGCTTTCAGAGTAATGAATTAGGCAGTGAATGATAATTTCCTCGAAGAATTTCTTAAATTCTGAAAAGAATATGTCGCATAAGTCCTTTAAGTCACAACCTAGAATTCACTATGATGAACACAACTTAAATACAAATTTTCTGGGAAAAGAAAGGCCCACAGATAATATGTCGATGGGTTCCTAATACTCCGGAACTGGAAAAGTTCAGGCTCAGGGAGCCCAGGGTCTCGCTGGAGGTCCCAGTGTGATCGTGTAGCTCAGAACGAAATAAAGCCTTCCCAAATGGTAGCCACTGTTCTTAAACAGACATGCTAGGCTTCCCATTTATCTCTCACCTCATGTAACCTGACAGCATACATGTCAACACGTTGACAGTCACCTCAATTCTATGAAAAAGTTCTTTTTTAATTACATTTTAGTAGGCAGGTGCATCTCTCTCTATGTGCATATGATGTGGTAGTGTTAGTGTTCTTTTCTTTTCTAAAAATCCCCCTAAAAACTATTATTAAATCAATAGCTCCTTTTACAATAAATAGCACCTAGGTATGAAGCCATCCAGACGATCTCAGTTCTCAAGCCCTCCCAGCCCAGGTGGGCTCCTGCCGGAGGTCCGATCCCGAGTGCCAGCCCCCTCCTGTGTGCCTCCTGGAACCCTAAGTCTGCCACAGGCTCAGGTGTCAGGTATCATCGGTCACTTTGCCAGTTTGTCTGGGAATTTGCCCTCCTGCTATGTGACTGCCTAATTTCTTTCTGCTTTTTGAGCAGAAATCGTAGCCACTGTTCTTAAAGAGACATGCTAGGAGCCCTGCGCCGAGATGTACAGTTCTTGGCACCTTTGGCTGCTACTGGGCTGATCCGCTCGACGCCTTCTCTGTCCACCCAATGCTGCCTCTGCCAGTCTGCTGTGGTGCTACCGGAGCTCAGCTCCACACCTCTGCCAGCCTTCATCAGCCTAGGGGTACCCACCAGTGATAAAGTCAAATGGAGGAAGCCATCCTAATAGAACCAACCCGCCCAGGAAGAAATGAATGCATAGGATGTCCGAGCCAGGAAAGAGGGAATGCACCAATCCCTGCCCTTCTGACCCTTTAAATTCCCATCCACCTTAACCCACGGCCTGACTTCCTTCTTGAACTCATCTCACCCGCACCTGGGTGGAAATTAAGGTCAACGTTGCCACCCAGAACCTGGACTCCGTTTCCTTTCATTCACGTTTCAGAATAATCTTTTTTTTTTGGTCTTTGACCTCTCACCAGCAGCACAGGGACGCTAGCGTGCCCTGACCTCTGACACCATGAGGGTGTGGAACATCGGCCCTCCTGGTCACTGGTCAGTGCTCAGCAACGTCTCCTAGAATAGGGCTAGGCCCTGTCCTCACACACGGCTTTCTCAGGGGAGTCCCACTGCAGCCGCCAGCTCTGGGCTGGCTGGAAGGCTGGGTCAGTGGTAGGAGTGGGGGGGGGTGCTGCCCTCAGGGTTTCCTGGCTTACGGTCTTGGTGCTGAGTCTATGCTCCTTAGCTGTCATGAGATCCATCGTCCAGGAGTCCTCCTCAGGCCTCTCCATCATGTTTGCCTACACCTGTGTCCCAGCCATGGAAGGGTTCGAGTCCACTTTCCTAGAGCTTCTGACAACTGCAGGGGCTCCCTGCCTTCAGAAGCAGAAGGAAGAGGGGGAGGAGACTTCAGAACAAACTGCTAAGTGACCAACCATACCTGCCCTCCAAGCAGGTGGGCCTAAGGCAGACCTGGGTCACATCTGTCACATAGTATGCAAGGACTCAGGGACTAGCTAAACACTCACACCATCCAGTGACTCCACCATTGAGGCTCCACCATTGAGGCCCAGCAAAACCTTCATTGCAATACTTGGACATAGGAATTTTTAAATTCCAATAAACACTTTTTTTGCCTATCCCTTGTCTTTCTGTTTCCACCAGGCCTTTTTAATTACAGTGGTTGTGATTCTCCTGCTGGGTCTTTTTTTTTTTTTTCTTGGTTCTGTGGGAGCAAAAGCTGCCAGAGCTTAGGATAAGACCAGGTACTCTGGGTGAGGTGAAAAATTCTGGGTCTGAATGTGGAAACGTGCTTTGGACAAGCAGAGGTCAAAGGCTGACTTTAAATGATAGCTTCCTTAGAAATGCTTTGCATTGCTGAGAAACCATCAAAGCCTGGCATTGTTTGTGTCTGTAAGTAATCAAGTAATCATAATGTAAGCAAAAACTCTTTGAACCTCCAGGCTGCTGGTTTCCTGGGGCTGAGCCACATTGCCACAACTTTGATGAGATAAGGACCTGGCAGCTTGCTTTGGGCTATTGACCCTGAAGATGCTGCTAAGAAACCTGTGAAATGCTGACCACAGGACTGAGATCTCCAGCCTCACCTAACAAAAGAGCAAGTTTAGGAAGCAGCCAGGTGGCAACAAGGGC
>CAUYRH010035841.1:0-21809 GCA_963574655.1 Perodicticus potto
CAAGCGAGTCTCTTGCCTCCTCCTCCCAAGTAGCTGGGACTACAGGCGCCCGCCACAACACCCGGCCATTTTTTGGTTGCAGCCGTCATTGTTGTTTGGCGGCCCGGGCTGGATTCGAACCCGCCAGCTCAGGTGTACGTGCCTGACGCCTTAGCCCCTTGAGCCACAGGCGCCGAGCCTTTTTTTTTTTTTTTTTAAGTCCTCCACTCTCTGCAGAAAGGTGAAATCAAGTTATTCTGGAAATCAAGTTATCCTCCTTGGAGAAAATGATGATTCCAAATCTGAGTCAAGGAAAATACAACAGGAGGCCAAAACCTATGGTTTTGCCAGTCCAAGAAGGTGGGCTCAAAGAATGATGGGGACACAGGAATCAATCTGAGGAAATCTCTCCAGTCAAAGATGGCACAATTTGAGCATCAAAATGAATGATAGTAATGGATTATTACTTACTGAGTAAACAAAGAATCCCTAGGTCTATACTGATTTAAATAAATAGATAAATAAGGAAGTAGGGATAGTTCTTTTACACAGTAGAATGTCAAGTAATAGAGAAGGTCTGAAGAGTTGGAATATCACCTACGGATGCTAAAACTGGCGGGTGAAAGTTTGATGAGAGAGAACCAGGGTATTATCAAGGCCTCAGAGCATCTTCTCACAAATTACACACTCATTACAGAGAGATGCATAGTAACTCACAATGGAGAAGCCTGGCAGGCATCACTTTGCCAAGTGATCCCAGTTGATATCTCCAGTACCGAGTCAGTGAGTACCACGTGCCTCCTGACATAGGCACTGAGAAGGGCGCAGCATCACTTCTGCACCATTCCTACCCAAAGGCACTAACTGGATCCAATTATGGAAAACCGTCAGGCAAACCCACTTTGAGGGACATTCTACAAAATACCCGGCCAGTTCTGTTAAAAAATAATATGAACGTCAAGAAATGCAAGGAAAGGCTGGAGAACTGTGCCAGATCAAAGGAGATGAACAGAAGCCTCCCCGGAAATCCTGGATTGGGCTCTGCACTGCAGATAAAGGATGCAAAGACTATTGATGAAATTTGAATGTGGACCATAGATTAGATGACACTTAATGTTAAATGCTCTGATTTTGGTAACTCTACTATAGCTATGTAAGAGAATTCCTTATCTTTAGGAAGAAGCACTGTAATATCTGGAGTTAAAAAAAATTGATTCTGGTAATATGAAGAAATGCCTTATGAGCCAACCCTCAGCTCTCTCATACATTTGAATTCTAAAACAATGTTATCTGGGAATGTGGGGGCATTTGGCTAATATCCTGCCTTGAATTAGTTTGCCATAGATTTTTATCATCTATTCTCATTTTGATATGTGTTATAATCAGGTGCATAAAGCAAGGGTACATGGTGGATCTATTAGTATAGAGTATAAATGTCTTAACACAATAATTAAGTAAATGTGATGAGATATATATCACACATTAACCAGTGTGGTGTAAACATTCCTAATTGTATATGAAATCAGCACATTGTACATTAATGTATAAATGTATTAATGTATACATGATCTATGTGTTTATGATTTAATAAAAAAGGAATAAATAAATAAATAAAAGGTCTTAAATCAATAACCTCAGCTCACTTCTTTAAAAAATAAAATAAAATAAATAAAAAGTTTGGGAGAAGGGCATTCCAGGTGGATGAAATAAAATGAATGAAGTTATAAAGGCAGGACATTCAAGCTAGTAGTTTGAGGTTTCAAATATAGCCAAGTTGTCACAAATGAGTAGTGGAAAAATAAGCCTGAAAAAGGTGGTGGTTATGGTCAGATTACAAGGAACCTTAAGTGCCATCGTAAGAGGCGTTAATGTTTTTCATGCAGCAAAGGGCAGCTGTTGAGTGGGAAAGAAACATAGAGCTAAGTTTTAGGTTGGATTTGTTTTTTTTAATTTTATTTTTTTATTGTTGGGGAATCATTGAGGGTACAATGAGCCAGGTTATACTGCTAGCATTTGCTGGGTGAAGTTCCTCTATTAATCGTGTCCCACCCCCAAGCGGTGTGTCACATACCCCACACCCCCATCCCCTCTTCTCTCTCCTTCCCCATTTCCCCTCCCCCAATTCCCCTTAGCATCAATTGTCCTTATCAGAATTGAGTACATTGGATTCTTGCTTCTCTGTTCTTGCTTTACTAAGAGAAATGTATTTCAACTCCATCTGAATTAATACAAAAGGTGTAAAGTCACCATCCTTTTTAGTGACTGTATAGTATTCCATGGCATACATATACCACAGCTTGCTAATCCATTCCTGGATTGGTGGGCATTGAGGTTATTTCCAAAATTTGGCAATCGAGCTGCAATAGACAGTCTAGAGCAATTTAGGTTGGATTTGAATGCATTGGAGAGATTTTTGCAAAAGTAGAGTGGGAGGTAATGAGTGCTCCACTCTCAGCTCAACACGTAATTTTGCATATCTGGAATCAAGGAAACAGACAGAGATGGGTGAAGGGAGAGCCATCTTCCTTGGGGTGTTCTTTAAGTTGATGTGAGCCAGAAGTAAAAGGGACAAGGGACAGAAACAAAAGAAGAACTTGAGGAAGTATCTGTATTCAGGGGCAGGGGCAGGAGATATCAGTAAGGGAGACAGGAGTGATTAGGGAGGAAGGAAGAGAGCCAGGAGAGGGCAGCGGCCTGGGGGTCCAGCAGGTGTGAGTGCTGCTCAGAAACTAGGACCAGCCCTCAAAGGTGGCTGTGCGGTTCTAACTGATGATGCCCTGGAGTCCCACTCAGTAGAACCAGAGAAGAGAAGCCAGACTGGAAGTTGGAAATAGAGGTACCAGGCCGAGGCTGTTCTTTGGAGAAGGTTGGTGGTGTTACCAAACACCTTCACGGCAATGTCTAGATTAGCATTGGATTGAATGACTGGAGTTGATACATCAAAGAGATCATCACAAACACCAAGCCCCAGGGCTTCCCGTGGAGCCTGAAGTCACTCAGTTCAGACCACATGGCAGTGGGCATCTGTGCACACAATGGGTGGGGGGACCATCCTGAGCTGGTACCTTAAGACCAGACAGGCTGGATGAACAGTTTAACTTATAGACAAACACACAGTGAGTTGGCATTAAAAAAGGTGGAGGGGTCAGGCCCTTGGGAGGGTTTGCTCCACTGTCTGCCAAGACAAGATCTTGGGGCCCCTTGTTCACTCGTGTTCCTTGAACTGCATGTGGCAACCCAAGTGTGGACCATGAGATCAGTTTGGGGGTGGCTGATCAGCACCTTTCTTTAAGTGAAAACAATAGAATAGAAAATGGCAGTGTGTGTCATGTATGATAAGGTGTTTCAGGCAGGGGTGTGTCTGTGTGTGTGGAAGTGTGTGTGTGTGTGTGTGTGTCTGCCCAGAGTCCCCTGTAGGTTTCCTACAGCTCTAGAGATGCTAACATCTGTGTCAGAAAGTGGGGCGGCGCCTGTGGCTCAGTGAGTAGGGTGCCAGCCCCATATGCCAGAGGTGGTAGGTTCAAACCCAGCCCTGGCCCAAAACTGCAAAAATAAAAAAAAAATTGGGGGTTATCTGGGGTACTGGAGTTGGGAGAAGTTAGAAGGAGGAGGGAGGAGGAAGTGTGGAGAGAGAGCGTGCTGGGGAGTTTGGAGACAGAGTTGGAGAGAGGAACCATGCAGAGACTGAGCTGGCAGACACCTGCTGCAGTCCCATCCTGTCTGCCTCTCTCTGTGTCTAGTCACTCACTCTGTGCGACTTCAGGGGCTGATGGGGGCGGGTAGGAAGGTAAGCCGGGGCCTTCACAGCACAGTTTGCTTTCATCTTTTTGGTTGCCAGAGCTCAGAGCAAGGCATGAGAGAGTAGCTGCTGCTTGCCCCATTTGCTGATAAACAAAGTGAGGCACGAGAAAGGCTTGTAACGAAGGGGCCTCAGCAGTTGAGAGCTCCCCCCGGGGGGAGCGAGTCCGGCCATCAGAGGCTTCTTCTCTTACCACCCTCCAGTGGGAGCCTCTCCACATCCTGGTACGGAGCATCCCATCTCTGCGTCTTGCCCCAGCCCCGGCCCTCAAACTCTGGACAAGGAGCCTGGTGGAAGGGTGGCGGTGGGGCTTCCCAGCAGGCAGCCAGGGACTTCCCTGATGGCTTCTCCTGCCTTTTCCCACTGTGGGGTAGTCCAAGAGACCACTTTTGGGTGTTGGCACTGCCTATAAGCCAAAAATCTCCCCCTTTTCTAGAAACTACCAACTGTCCTGGTGGTAGGCTCTGGGCACCCAAGGTTGTCCTATATGACTATACCCTGGACATGGCTAATAAACCAGAGCTACTGGTCAGACCCAAGACGATAGCTTGGGTCCTCATTCCTGCCTCAAGAGGAGAGTTGAGAGAGACCAAGGTAGCCTTTGTATTCCACGGAACTCAGGACACATGAACTTGAGCGTTATGGGTAGCTCATGGCGCCTTATGGGCTGGAAGTAGAGACACCAGAGAAGAAGGGGAGAAGGGGGGAGAAGCTCCAGCCCCCAGGTCCAGAACCCCCCTGAGCTAGGGCTGCAGCCCTGCCAGGAGCCGTGAGATGACCTGCTACCTTTGTAAACAGTTCCTTACTATTTAAAATGTATTTTTAACTGACAAACAAAAATTGTACCTATTTATGAACATCTTTTAATATATGTATTTATTGTGGAATGGCTAACGAGCTATTTAACTTATGTATTACCTGACATGCTTATTTTGTGTGTGTGTGAGAACACTTTAAATCTACCCTATTAGCATAGTAGCACTTTTCAGATTTCCAATCCATCGTTATTAACTACTGTCACCGTGATAGATGGACAAAGAAAATGTGGTGTATATACACAACAGAATACTCTGCAGCCTGAGAAAAGGCCATTGTGTTAAGGGAAACAACCCAGGGACAGAAAGGCAAACACTGGACCATCTCGCGGGTATGTGGAAGCCAACTGCGTCCACCTCATAGAAATAAAGAGTAAAATGGTGGTTACCAGAGGCCCGGCAGGGAGGTGGGGGTTGGGCCAAAGGACACAAAATTCCAGTGGGAAAGGAGGTATTTGAGAGCCGCTTCACGCTTCATGGTGACTATCACTCCCCATTCTTTTTCGTGTGTAGAAACTGGCATACACTTTACTTGTAAAGAAACAATCCGTTCAGCTCTAAGAAAGAACAAAGTGCTGACGCAGCCTGCAACTTGGATGGACCTGAAAACATGTGGCATGTGAGGCCAAAGGTCAAGTGGCCGGGGCATCGTATGATCCTTTCCTATGAAACCTCCACACCAGGCAAAGCTACAGAATCAGAAAACAGCTTCACGGCTTGGGGAGAGGGACTGGGGCGGAGGGAATGGGGGGCGAGGACTGAAAGGGTACAGGGGGGTCTTCCAGGAAGATGACAAAGCTTTGAAACTGGAGGGAGAAGGTGGCTGCTCGACACTGTGAGTGCACCAAATGCCGCAGAATTGTACACTCTGCGATGTTCGTTGTATGGTATGTGAATTTCAGCACAATTAAACATTTTAAAAAGGAAAGAAAAGGCCTAACTAAAACATGGAGGGAGTGATTGGCCTCTGTCTTCCCCTGGTGCCCTAGGACTGCCCCTAGAAGACGGCTGAAGACACCATCCTTGAGGTGACCTGCCCCCGTGCCAGCCAAACTGAAGGTCCTGTTTGCAGACTGAGAGAGAAAGAGATGAAACGGGGTCTCAGCCCCTCCCTAAACTCCTGGCACCCTGGGGCTCCTCCCCAGAGAGTAGTTGATGGCCCTATGATTCTCACCTTAGCTAAGTTCCCCCATATTCCTCTGATCCCCTTCCTAGGTCAGACCCACAGGGCAGAAGCCCCCCGGGCATCTGCTGGTGCCAAATGGTCCCCAGATCCTCTAATAAGGGTCTCTGGCTGTCAAGTCCCGTTGCTAACATGGTGACTCTAACTGCCGTGTACTACAAATTAATTCATTCCTTTAGGCCTTGCTGTTCAGTAACTGGCTGTCACCGCAATCGCCCCAGGAGCTAATTGAGAGTTGCAATGCGTGTCAGGATTTCCATTAGCAGCGTAATGACAGGCAGCCACCACACACAAATACACACGGAAGCACAAAATCATGGTACGCACACAGGTGCTCAGGCACACAAACACACACACACTCAAGCTGCTTGCCCACGCTCATCAGCTTGGACACGGGACTGTGCGGCCAGGGCTGCCACATTTGGGGTGCCCTGGAAGAGGACGAAGCCCCTGGGAGTATGGGCCACTGGGGTGGACAGCTGGCCGCTGCCAAGAACAAGCGCTCTCCTCCATCCCCTTGCTGCTGCACCTGTGGCTGTAGGGGCTCCTGGGGGCCATGGGGACCTGGGTGTCCCGGTTGGCTTTCTTTGGCCAGGGCAGGGCTGGGCTGGTGACCAAGGCAGACATACTAAATGTGTGTGGACACATGCTCAGTAGTTGGGGGTAGATAAGTAGCCAGTGGTTCTCGCTTCAGCCAAAGTTCACTAACTCCCTCTTTGTGCCAGGGGGTGGGGATGAATGGATTCATCAATTTTTTCAAGAAGTCCTTATCTGACTAAGAACCAGGCACCGTCCTCAGCACCCAGTGGTTGTGCGAAGCAGAGCCTGAGGAGGATGTGAATGAGGCCGTTTGTTGGGACATGATCCCAGGAACTCCAGGAGGATAGTGGGGACATGAGACAAGGATGGGAAGGAAGGCAGTGCAGAGAATGCCAGTGAGCAACGTGCCACCCTGGGTGACCAGGGTCCAACTGTGCTGGCCACTTGCAGACAGTGTGGAGAACAAGTCCCAGAGCTGTCTCACCTCTAAGCCTCCCTCCATTCACCTCCCCCAGTACTTACTGCCCTGTCCTCATCATACCTTCCCTGCTCCCCTACACTCCCTCCCCCTGCACTCACCTCCCTCCCACTCACCTGCCCTGCACTGCCTCCCCCTGCACTCACCTCCCCTGCACTCATCTCCCTCCCATTCTCCTCCCCTGCATCCCTGCCCCCTGCACTCACCTCCCCTGTACTCACTTCCCTCCCACTCACCTCCCTCTCACTCACTGCTTTCCCACTCACTTCCCCCTGCACTCCCTACTCTGCACTCACTTCCCCTGCACTCACCTACCCTGCACTCACCTCTCTCCCACTCACCTCTCCTGCATTCACTTCCCCTTACCCTCCCTCCCCTGCACTCACCCTTCAGGTACTCATTGAAGATCCCCCAACTGTAACAGAGGGCCTATTTGTTCAGGAAGCATTCTTGGTCTACAAAGGTTAGGCTAGAAGCACTGGGAAGCTAATGTCGCTAGGAACAACCCTCAACCACGTCCAATGGGAGCTGAAGGTGAATTCCTCAGTGCAAGGAGCGGGTGACTGCAGGGGAGGTGAGTATGGGACGGGTGGGTGGATGAGTGCAGGAGAGGTGAGTGTCAGGTGTGACCTGACATTCTCACTTGGACATTGCCAACGCTGATGACCCTAAGCACCGTCAAAACAAAACTCTGTCATCTCCCTTTGTGCCCATAAACCTGGCTGTCTTCTGTGTAAAACTGCCGGTCAACAATGTGTTAAGATGTTAGCGTTGCTAAGTGATTCTGCATTATAAACAGCTGAGAGATGAGAAGGGGAGAAAGAATAAAGTGGGCTGAGTTGGGGACAACCGGGAATTGAGATGGGGAGAAACGAATCAGCTGCTATGTCAACACATGGTTGACCGGCAACTTTACCCAGAACTATCTATGTTACTGGGTAACTCATGACCGATCCACAATGTGTTAGCCCATGCGGGTAGCAGGTATGATGGAAGAGCATGAGGCTGGGGCCAAGAGGCCTTTTGGAGCTCTTTTTTTTTTTCTATCATGTTAAAGCGGAAAAGAAAAAGACAAAAGTGATACATGTTCAGTAGAAACTTCACACTGACTACCCATACAATCACCCTATTTTTCACTTTCAGTACTCAATAAATTATACAAGTTATTCAATACTCGCTTATAAAACAGGCATTGTGTTAGATGATTTTGGCCCACTGTAGGCTAATGTAAGTGTTCTGAGCATGTTTAGGATAAACTATGTTTGGTAGGTTAGGTGTGTTAAATGCATTTACAATTTATGATATTTTCCATTTGTGATAGGTGTGTTGGGACATAGCCCATTGTAAATTGAAGAATATCTGTATCTGTAAGATTATTTTGGTGATAGGTTGAATAACGGCCTCCTAAAGACATCCAATTCCTAATCCTCAGAATCTATGAATGTTAGGGGATTTCACCGATGTGATTAAAGTAAGGGTCTTGAGATGGGGAGATTATCCTGGATTATCTGGGTGTGTTGGAAGTGATCACAAAGGTCCCTGTAGGAGGGAGGCCAGAGTGTCCTAGCTGGAGAAGGACATTTGGTAACAGAAGCAGAGGGTGAAGTGATGTAAGGAAGGGACCATGAAACCATAAATGAAGGCAGCCTCTAGAGCTGGAAAAGGAAAAGGAAGGAAGGGAGGAAGAGAGAGAAAAGAAAAGAAAAAAGAATTCTTCCTTAGAGTCTTCAGAAGGAATGCTGCCCTGCCAACCCATTATAGACTTTCGACCTCCAGAACCATAAGATTTGTGTTATTTTAAACCACTACCTTCATGGTAATTGGTTGTAGCAACAATGGGAAACCAAGGTGCCTTCCAATCTAAAAACAAATGGATACTGTATAGCTCCTAACTTTTAAATCAGGCAACCTAGTTTCAAATCCCAGCTTTCCCACCTACCTGTGCAGCCTTTGATGAGTCATTTAATCTCTTTCGGTCTCAGTTTCCTCACGTACAAGGATCATGACATCTACCTAGGAATCCACAATTCTGGCAATATGGTAGATTTGATGACCTAAAGTCCCTCTTTTTACAAAATGTTAAATGTCACCTAGACAATTTTTTAAACATATACGTGAACTTGCAAGAAAGTAAGAGAAACCCGTAGAAGTTAAAAATGAAGAAGAAAAAAGACCAAACCAGAAACTAGACCAGTTTCTGAACCATTTCTGCGCTCCGGGTCCTACCCCAGACCCTGCCTAAGGACCAGAAATAAACCCTGGTGCCAAGGTGAGGTGGACAGTTGAAACTAAGACCCTATAAATTCATGACCTTCAATGGACTACAACCTTAGTGAAACCGAGATAAGGAGAGAAAATTGACCTGCTGGCACAGGTTGATAGCAAGGAAGCTCATTGGATTTCTGTTTCTTTGTCTGTAATATTTATCCAGACCAGTGATTCTCAACCAGGGGTATTTGCCCCTCAAGACACATTTGGCAACATCCAAAGACTTTTTGGTTCCCACAACTGCAGGGAGGGGCACTGCTGGCATCTAGTAGGTAGAGGCCTAGGATGCTGCGGAACAGCCTACCATGCACAAGACAGCTCCTCACAACAAAGTATTATCCAGCCCCGGATGTTACTAAGGCCAAGTTGAGAAATCCTGACCCAGACCAGGGCTCTGCGCAGAAAAATCTTCTCTGGGAATTGATAACCATGATCCTTCACTCCCATAGGTTTGGAATTCAAATTTAGTTTAATCCCATGGCTTTGGAGCTCCAAACCAATAAATTAACAACAAAAATGATTCTGGAGCCTGTTATAACCAAGGGCAAATACAAGGAAGGGCAGATCCTCCATCCAACTGATGTAAGATTGCCACACACAAAGCCCGGCTGAAAATGAGCTCACAATCTAAAATTACAAAACGCTGAGGAAATAATCCACGATGAGAGAAAGTTGGCAGGTATAAGAGGCAATAAGCTCCAATCCACAAGAAAGTCAGATAAGACTGTAGGCACAACTTTGTTAAGCATACTAACATCCACTCAAATGCTCTCATTCACAGGGTAAATTTTATGTCATCAATAAAGCTAATATTAAAGAAAAAGACTACATGTCATGGAGACCATAATATACATGTGTTTAATATTATTAAAGTCACATTATCTTCCTTATGAGCTTACTTAATAACTAGAGAAAATGTAAAACTGGTATTAAATAAGTACTTGATAAGAAGTACTTACTATGATTACCCCAGTGCCTATTAATTTATCCCTATTTCCATATTTCCTAAGCTTCTTATCATCTACCAAATGTACCTGTGCTGTGTCCCATTCCGTTAGAGCAGTGGTTCTCAACCTTCCTAATGCCGCGACCCTTTAATACAGTTCCTCATGTTGTGGTGACCCCCAACCATAACATTATTTTCGTGGCTACTTCCACCATAACATGAGGAACTGTATTTAAGGGTCACGGCATTAGGAAGGTTGAGAACCACTGCATTGGAACCTTAATATCATATTCCCTCAACTCTAGGATGCCATCAATTGTAACATACAGCATCAATCTAATAGAAGTTTTTTATGTCAGATTAATGCGAGGGTACAAACTAAATTATTAAGTTATAATATTTGCCGTACTTGTGTCCACACCCAGGAGGTGTGCCACATACCCTTACATTGTGCTCATTAGGCACGAGCACACCAATCCTCCCTCCTCTTTCCCTGTCCCTCCTCCCCCTAACTTAAATTAAATTGAGTTTTTCTCTTGTGTGGGTGTGGATTAGTTCATCAACTGGCTTCATATTAGCATTGAGTACATTGGATACTTGCTTTTCCATTCTTATGATTCTTTGCTGTGAAGAATGATTTCAACTCCATCCACATGAACACAAAAGATGAAATTCTCCATCCTTTTATGGCTTAATAGTATTCCATGGTAAACATACACCACAGCTTATTAATTCATTTGTGGGTTGATGGGCGGTTGGGTTGTTTCCACATCTTGACGATTGTAAATTGGGCTACGATAAATAATCTAATGCAAATGTCCTTATGATAAAATGTTTTATTTTTCCTTCTAGGTAGATACCTAGTAATGGAATTGTGGGATCAAATGGAAAGTCTATTTTAAATTCTTTGAGGATTCTCCATATTTCTTTCCAAATAGACTATATTAGTTTTCAATCCCACCAACAGTGTAAAAGTGATCTCTTCTCTCCACATCCATGGCAGCATCTGCCGCTTTGGGACTTTGTGATGTGGGCTGTTCTCACTGGGGTTAGGTAATATTTCAGGGTGGTTTTCATTTCCATTTCTCTGATGATTAGGGACAATGAGCATTTTAATAGAAGTTTTTTAATAAATGCAGTCTATCAAAAATACTTATTATATTGTAAGTTGCACTCTGCATTTTGGAATTTTTTTTTTGAGACAGAGTCTCACTTTGTCACCCTTAGTAGAGTGCCATGGTGTCATAGCTCACAGCAACCTCAAGCTCTTGGGCTCAAGCAAGTCTCTTGCCTCAGTCTCCCGAGCAGCTGGGACTACAGGTGCCCACCACAACACCTGGATATTTTTAGAGGCGAGGTCTCGCTCTGGCTCAGGCTAGTCTTGAACGGTCTCATTCTGTTGCCCAGGCTGGAGTATAGTGGTACAATCACAGCTCATTGCAGCCTCCAACTCTGAGGCTCAAGCAATCCTCCTGCCTCAGCGTCTCAAACAGCTAGGACTACAGGTTCATGCCATGACACTCTGCTAATTTTTTATTTTTTGTTAAGACAGGGTCTCACTACGTTGCCCAGGCTGGTCTTGAACTTTTAGTCTCAAGCAATCCTCTGCCTCAGCCTCCCAAAATGCTAGGATTACAGACATGAGCCACCATGTCCAGCTATAATTTTGGAAATATTAAAATGAGAAAAATATATTTAAATTTATAGTACCTGCTAAAATTATTTGTGGTAATGTGATAATGGATAAGCAGCCAACTTAATGTTTTTGTCTCTTAATTCTGGATCATGCAAGGTTGGAGCTCCTATCCAGACTAGCAGCTAGCACTGGCAATAGTAGAGACTAGAGTCACAGCCATGTCTGTTTGTCCCCAAGAACTGCAGCAGGAAGCCCCGCAAGCCTGCAGTAGGAACAGGGGGGTGACACACAGGCTCAACAAGGGGGAACTGTGTTCTTAGCCCACTGTCATTGCCTAGCTAAGTGCTGCATCTTCTTTTCAAGGAAGGAATACTACTCAGGTGTTCAGTGCCATCAGCCTACATAGGACTCTTTCTCTCTCCCGGCTCCATATTTCCCTACCTATCAAACGGAAATGAAGAGATATGAATCTATATTTCTTTTTTTTAAAAGGAAGGCAGACTTTTTAAAATTTATTTCAGATTAATATAAGGGTGCACATGATTAGTTTACGTTGTTTGCATTTGTTAGGTAAAGTCCAAGCTGTAGTTGAGCCCTTGGCCGAGCAGGTGCGCCATATACGTTAGACCCGTCAGGTGAGAGCACACCAATCTCTTCCCTCCTCCCCTTCCACCGACTTGATTAAGGTTGTGTTTTTCTCTCATGTGGATGTGTAGTTGTTCATCTACTGGCTTCATATTAGTATTGAGTACATTGGATACTTACTTTTCCATCCTTATGATATTTTACTTAGGAGGATGATCTCTGAATCAATGGGCTACAATAAGTAAAGGCTTATTTGGCTCAGAGCATGGCGGGATGGAGTTTTTTTTCTTTTTCACATCCTTGGTCCCTCCTCATGAGTGTGAAGCAGGTTCGGTTATCACCAACCCCAAGGCTTGGAGGATAGCAAAAAACTTCACTATGCCAACACCAGGAATAGGCGTCCGAGGCTTCTGCACCCGGGCTGCTGTGTTCCCAGTCCTGAGTCCAGTGAATGCGCTCACATGTAGCAAGTTACATGAAGTGGCTTTAGTACTCTTACAGGCAGCTGCAAGAGCCAACAGAAGGCCAGATCCATTGTGAGCCCATCGTCAAGGCTCGAGAAAGCTGCCTGGGATGATGGCGCCTTGGCTGCACATCCTCCACTTGCACCTACCTGAGAGATCCCCAAAGGCAGCCCTCCCTGGGTTGTATTCTCCAGGGGCCAAGTGACCTGCTAGGCTGAAGGGTATCCTGCTCATGGGGCAGGGAGGAACAAAGCCTGGGCTGTGTCACGCGGTCCCTCCCTATGTGTTCCTGCCACATTGTACAGTCATTCTTGATAACTGCAGGCAAGAAAGTAGAATGAACTGGCTTGATCTGGGGCCACCCAGAGAACAGTCCTGCAATGAGAGGGGATCAAAGTCTTCACGAGAGAGCACTGCAGCCAAAGACAGAGCCCAGTCTGCGCATTTCCGTGATGCCCTATCAGCCCAGGACCACACGACCAGGACCTAGGGAGGGCAGAGGAGGAAAAGGGAAGGGGGAGGGGAGAGGGCCTGGCAGGGGCCCATCCATGGCTGATTTCGCCCACACTGAAGGATCATCTAATGATGGTAACATAGTGGGATTTAACGAAGCACAGCACAGAGCACTATTACAGAAGTGAGCATGAAGTTCAACCTCCCTCCACCATGATGATGAAGCAGGAGAGCCTGGGCAGCGGGACAGGGGCCTCATACACACACCAATGTTTCTCAGACTTCAGCTTCACAGGAATCACCTGGGGAGCTTGTTAAAACACAAATTCTGATTCTGCGAGTCTGGGGTGACACCTGAGCTTCTGCATTTCTTTTTTTTTTTTTTTTTTTTTTTTCAGTTTTTGGCCAGGACCGGGTTTGAACCTGTCACCTCCAGTATTTGGGGCCGGCGCTCTACTCCTTGAGCCACAGGCGCCGCCCTGAGATTCTACATTTCTAATAAGCCCCCACCACAGGCCAAGACTGCCAGTCTAAGGACTGCACTTTGGTAGTGATGGCATAGGAGATCCTGGACCAATTCATTTATACAATCCATCAGTCATTCGACAACTACTTATTGAGCACTTACTATGCACCAGACAATGTTCTGAGTGCTAAAGACACTGAATAGAAAAAACAAGCAGAACGTAGAGCCCGCATGCTAAATGGATTAGTCATGGAAGGTGGTGATTTAGTGCAACACAGCAATGAAAATGCAACAAAACACAACTCCTCCTATTTCTCTTATGGCAATTTATATTGCAAACCCAAACCCCAATATCTGTTCATTCAACAAGAGAACAGGAAGGGCTAGAAGGAAAGGTATCCTGGGCTGCTGACAAGCGGTATGACCTTGGACATGTTCTTTAACCTTTCTAGCCTTCAGATTCTTCATCTATTAAAGAAGAAACCTATTCCAACTGTACATGATCATCACGAGGATTAAATTGAGCAATGCACAGAAACCACCTGGTCCAAACACCCGGCACATAGTAGGCATTTGATATATGGCAGCTGTTGCCATTTTACTATTACTTACCAAAAAGTGAGAGCACAGTGGCTTAGGCCTGTGTCGCCAGGCCTTCCGCATCCCACGCTGCAGCTCTCCGCCCCCATCACCCTCCCCTCACGGAGCCACAAGGCTACCCTGATGAGCTGTGCAGCTTACTGTGAAATACGTTGCATTTTCTCCCCAGCTGCCTCCTGATTGCAGTATTTACTTTTAATCTCCTGTGCCTCAATGCCCGATAAAAACTTTGTCACATTAGATGGTGACAGATGGGGGAGAGAAAGGGGGAGCCCTGCGTGGGAGCATCCAGGCCGCTCAACAATCCTTCACCACACCAATTATGTCCTTCAGTGCTCCCCGGCATGGGCACCCGTGTTAGCGCAGGGGAAAATGGAAAAGCATAAATAAAGACAAAACCAGGCTCGGCGAGGCTTTAATCTGCAGAATAACATTTCTCATTTGTGTGAAATATCACTGGATTCTCTGCCGATGCTGTGGGGTACACTTGAGTGCACACACACACCCTGGAGGGAGGCCGGGGTTCCCAGCCCCTGCCGGGTGCAGCTGACTGCGCGCAGGGCCCTGGAGCTGGTCAACCCATTCCTGGTCCCTAACTGGGCTGTCAGGGACCATTTCTTCTTTATGTTTGCAAGGTATGAAAGGGGAATAGGGGGAGGGGAAGTAAACTGACAAAAAGAGGAATGTAAATGGTTAAGGAATTATTGGGTGTGTGGGAGGCAGAGGGGAGGCTGGATGGTCAGAAATTGGTCTCGCTTTTGCCATAATAGAACAATGATTTCATAACAATGTACGTGATTGGTGCTTAACACTTTCCTTTTTTTTTTCTTACAGGCTTTATCTTCTTGATCCTCAACAACTCTGTGAAGCAAGAAAAACACACCCTCGCATGTGTGAAGAGCTTTTCCATTTTCAAAATATGTCTATTATCAGGCTTTCTCTGTGAAGGTGTAGTGTGGGTAATAGCTTCCCAGGGTTGCTATAACAAAACGGGACAAACTAGGTGGCTTAAAAACAACAAAGATCCTCCTACGTGGATCTGGAGGTCGGGAGTCCAAAATCAAGGTGTCAGCAGTGCAATGCTCCCTCCAGAGGCTGAGGGGCCCTGCAGATCTGGGGCCTGCAAATGGGGTGCCTGCAGATGGGGGGCCTGCAGACGGAGGACCTGCAGATGGGGGCCTGCATTAGTACTCTATGGCTGCTGAGGCAAATCACCACAACCTTAGTGGCTTAAAACAACAGATTTATTACCATGCATCCCTGTAAGTTAGAAATCCAACATGGGTTTCATTGGACTAGACGTAAGGTCCCAGAAGCTCTGAGGGAAAATCCACCTCTTTGTCCTTTCCAGCTCTGGGCCACCCTTGGCTTTTGGTCCTTTTCTTCCACCTCCAAAGCCAGCACTGGTGGGGCTAGTTCTTCTCCTGACTCATCATTCTGACATCCTCTGCCTCCGTCTTCCACATTCAAGAACGCTGTGATTGCTCTGGGCCCACCCAGACACCCCAAGTTAATCTTCCTATTTTAAGGGCAGCTGATAAGCATCTCTAATTCTGTCTGCAACCTTAGTTCCCCTTTACCATGTATACACAATATATTCCCAAACTCAGGGGATTAGGACATGGGCATCTTTGGGCACTATTACCTTGCTTGCCACAGGACCTCAACATCCCTTCTCAGCCAGAGACTCAGTGGTGCTGCAATTGATTGCATCCTTAGGTTTTTTCAAACAGGGCAGTGAATCAGGCCCAACTAGGCATTACAATATCACTCTTCAGATGCCCCCAAGAGTGTGTGTGATTGTTTGCATCCAAACCAGGAGGCAGGTCACACAGTAATTACCTTCTTTGTCTATTAGCAACAATTATACTCAAGTCAATAGGAAGTCTAGAATTACTGTGGACTCAACCTCTTTTCCAGGAAATTCTATTAAGTGTCTATATAACTAAGAAGTCATTACAGAGCACTTGAAATCACATGTGACCTGCCTTAGAAAAACCCTTGCCATCTCCCAGAGAGGGAAGAAAGGATTGGAGCAGCAGGTGGATGGTAGGGGGAGGGGAAGTCTTCCTCCCCTTAAATCCTTGCAGCAGATCTGAGGGCCGCAGGAGAGCTAGGGTGTTCTGAAACTTGGCAGGGCCCAAATGAATAGTGGCTAGTCATTGCTACTTCCCGGGGTCATGCATAGAGCTGGGGCTTTACACACACCAGAGTGAAGTTCCTGAGTGACACTCACACCTGCAGGCCTTCCCAGGCTAAAAGAGGTGCTGGACACTCACACTAAATCCCTGTTTCAAGGACAGAGGAGGCTAAGAGGTCCATGTGGAGACTGGAAAAGGAGTTCAGGCCTCAACCCGCCAGAACCATCCCAGGCCAGCCTTACATCCATGGGGTGAGAAACAGCCCTTCTCTCTAAAGCATGAAGTCTGGAGTAGAGGGGTGAGGCTGGCTGAGAGGGCTAACGCCAGACCTGTGTTCCATGTTAAGTAGGTGCTGCTGAAGAGGTGGATATTTGTAATTTTTAGACAGATCCTTCTGTTGACCATGTAGATGCGGGGTTAACAAACTTTTTCTGTAAAGGGCCCAATAATAACATATTCTAGGCTTTGCGTGCCATATATTCTCTGTCACATTACTCAACTCTGCTATTGGAGCAGCCTCAGACAATATGTAACTGAATGAGCACAGCTCTGTTCCAATAAAACTTTATTTACAGAAACAGACTGTGGGCCAGATTTTCCCACAGGCTGTAGTATGCCAACCCCTGGTCTAGATGGAAGATTTGAAGAGTTCATGCATTCTATGTTTCTATAACTTGGGATTTCTGCCCACTGCTCTTCCTGGCATATTTAAACAAGCCATTGAACTGCTTTAAATAACAATAACAGTGATAGCCATTAATATTATAATCATTTATAGTTTGCAGAGCTCTTTTATGTAAACTATTCCATACGACCCCCACACAATTGGAGGACATAGAGGCTCAGAGAGGTTAAGTGACTTGCTCAAGTTAGCAAAGCTACTAAACATTTTTGTTCAGTTTGATATCAGTTGTGCCCAGGGTTACATTTCTTTTCCTTTTAATTAGTAAGAAGATGTGAAGACTGATGGGGCAGTTTACTCATCAAGGATGTCCTAGTGGAGTAGGATGGTGGGAATGTCCACCCAAGTTCCAGCTTCCAGGGAGCTGGCTGGAGGGCAGCAGTGTAGTGCAGTTGTAAAGCTGGGCTTTGGGATTGTGGACCCGGCAGAGAGGAGGAATCCTCTCCCGGGAAAATGGTGGCTGTACCCAGAAACTCAGTTGCTGGCACCTGGTTCATTCATAAGGACAATGTTGACATGGAAGAATCGAGGAAGGATACGCAGTGAGAGAGAACAACCACTGGGTTGGTAGGGACAGGGAAAGGCTAGCATTATAAACCCTAATTCAAGATAATTAGTGTTAAGTGAGTCCACTCCAGGGTTATGAAAGGGGAGGTCAACCATGGAAGTTTCCTCCTTGGTGGGAGGTGCGCTGGACACTGGCAACGCCAATGATCAGGTTGGAATGATCAGTGGGTGTGTGCAGGGAGGCTGGCATCTGGAAACACGTAGAATAATCCTATACGACAAAGACTGTCTATTGTTCTATGTGAATTTTGATCGTCCACTGGACATTATATATGTGAAAAACCTGATTTGAAGGATCTGAATCTGGACTTAATACATTTAAAAATGCCAACACAAAGTAATATTTTGCGATTTTAATGTCCCCAAATTTTCCTAGCAGTTAGACTCTTATAAATCAAGGTGAAACAGGACTTTATTTTGTTTAGGACTTTGTCAAGAATTGTTCCCTATTTCAGAAAATGAAATCACAAATGGAAACACTTGTCAGGGTATTTGGCTAATTTGGTAGTTATGTCTCAGTCTGTACTTGTAACTACCAAATCCACAGTGAATCTATAAATAGGTGCAAGCCAACTCCTTAAAAAATTTTAACGTATTTTGAAATAATTATAGACTCATAAAAAGCTGCAATAGTGATACTGAGAAGTATCATGTACCCATCACCCAGCTTCCCCCAGTGGAAATATCTTACAGTACAGTTCATTTTCAAAATCAGTTAAGTTGGTGTCGTCCAATTAACTAGACTACAGATCTTACTCACATTTCACCAACTGACGCTTCCTTTATGCCTTTTATTGACATTGTGCCTCATTATTTATAGATTAAAATACAAATGGTTTCATTACAAATTACATGTATTTTTTTCTTTATATTATACTTAGTATTGTTAATGTTATTTTTAAATTACATATTTACCAAGTTATATTCGCATGGATTTCATTTTAAAGTGAAGAAGGAAGCCCTAAAATATTTGTCTGGGGTCGGACTATAGTGACAAATCCCAAATATTTAGATGGGGCAATAGTTATTCACACGTAATAATAACTTAGTTTAAGGGCTCTCTATGTGCCAGGCCTTTAATGTGCCTTATTCCACTTAATTTGCATAACACCCTATGAGGTGGTTATTATAAATCTTGCTTTTGCAAATGAGTAAAGTGGAGCTCAGGAAATTTACGTGGTTTTCCCAGGATCCCACAGCAAGTAAATGGTAGGGCCAGGTGCCCCCTGAGTCTGAAATATCAACCACAGGCTGGAAGTTTCAGAGGTACAGTCATTCTATCTCCTAAAATGCTGCCATCACACAGTAATAATCACTTCCACTAATGTAATCCCTCTCTGTCAGGTAGGTACTGTGCGCCCTGCATAGAATGCTTCGCTCTTAACTCTTCCTATAAAGAAACAATGTTTTACCCCTATCCTAAAATCAAGACCCTGATACTAGAGAGAGCAAGGAACTTGCCCATGGTTGCCCAGCAAAAAAGTGGTGGTCCTGTTTCGAGACCAAGCACTCCCACACTCCAAGCTGCCCCATTGGCTTCAAACTGTCCTGATTTCAGAGTGCGTTTCCACCATACTTCATAAGGTCTGCCCTTCACGTAGGCAACAGGGCCTCTGTCCTGGAGCTTCTCTGGCTATGCTCCTCCCTGTGGGGCAAGGCCTTCTGGGGTCAAGTCTGTGTCCTTTTGTAGACCATATTCTGCATCCTAGGAATGCCCTGTACACTTGGCCCTAAGTGACTGCCAGTGTCTATGTGGGCCTTCTTCCTGGGCCCAGTCTTGGGAGGATGGGTCAAGGTCATCCCTGGCCTGATAGGTGGCCTAGAGGCAGCTGTTGGCAGAGGCGGCCAATGCGGGGGTGGGAGCTGGGGTGTTCTGGTGAGAAGGGAAGTGCAGGAGTGGGCCGGAGCCTCAGGGTGCTCTTGTTCTCAGTTTACACGTGTGAGGGGTGGGCCTATGCCTCTTCCTTCAGATGTGTCCTAAATATAGTTCCTGCCTCTACACTTGGCTCTTAAGTCCCATCTGATGCACTTTGGCATAAATTCCTCTCAGCCTCTGCCCCCAGGCTTAGCAAAGAACCTGCCCTCCCTAAACTGTGTTGAGCCAACATGAAGCCCAGCAGTCCTGTTAATTTAGGCCGAGCTCCAATCCCAGTCATTACCAGGGTGGGCGAGAGAGAGGGACCCCTAATTGGTCACAGGCCCTAAGTCCCAGCAGATGGGTTGTCAGGCCGACGCCCACTGAGGCCAGACCCTCAGCCCTCCCGGGGCCCTGCCTGGTGGCCCAGAAGGCAGGAAGGGAGGCGAGGGCGCAGCTCGTCAGGGTGTGTGAACAACACAGGGCAGGCACAGGAGGGGCCTCAGAAAGATTATCTCACAGTTCGAACTCGTTAATGAAAGAAATAAATTAACCAACCTCATTTTTCAGGGAATTCTTGTGTAAACTGGAAATTTTCCAGTCTGTGAGCCCTGAGACGGGCCCTCCCATAAATCACAGCAAGTAGGCTGTCGGCTCAGCGGAGGGAGGAGGGTGGGGAGAGCAGTAGACAGAGAGGCAGCAAGCTGGTGACCAGGGTGGCCGGGCGGGGGATGCCCGTGTTCTCCTGGCACCTCCCCCCCTCCGTGTATCACTGGGAAAAGAGAAAGGAAAAGAAAGAGCTTCCGCAACGCAGCCAGAGGGCCCCTGCCAGCAAACAGGGCCGTGCGTGTCTGCAAACACCCTCACCCCACGCTTCCAACCCGGGAGAAGCCCCCGAAACCGGTCATTTTTTAATTGAATACAATATTAATTACCACGTGCACCATTAACAGTTTGTGGGATTTGACTAATTAATGTAATAGTTTTTGAGTCACGCTCATTAAATATGAAAATTACGCTGGTGAAAGGTATTGGTTTCATTATCAATCTTGTATGGACAGGATGGGGGGCAGGGACCAGAGGAGGGACAGACCCCTGCCTGTCTCTGGAAGAGCTGTTCTGGGATCCTCCTCCATCCTGGGGCACCTATGAGGGGTTCGGAGGGAAAGCTGGCAGCAAACCCTCAGCAGTCATGACCAGCAGCCCCAGAGGGCTCTGAAATCAGAGCCTGGGGTGCCTTTTTACCCTAGATTTATCCAGTGAGAACCCTCTCTGTGATCAATTGATGGATGAATTGATTGATTGATTGATTCATTCAGGTATGGTACGGCAGGCTACCAGATGCAACACCCATTTCTAGCCGTAGCCTGCTTCTTCCTTAGAGGCAGAAAAAGGAAATACTTCCATTTCCAAACAAAATACAGTAGACTGCGTGCGTATAAACAACAGAAATTTGTTTCTTGCTGTCTACAGCAGGGATTTTCAACCAGAGTATTGTGAAAGGATCTGAGGTGTGCTATGAAAATTTTTAAAGATCATTAATTAAATTATTTTCAAAAGAAGTTCAAAGCACAGTAAGTATATTCTGCTTTATACTCGTTTTTTGATCAACATAATTTAAGTGTGCCATGGAAGTTTGTTTTTTTTTTCTTTTTAGAGACAGAGTCTCACTTTATCACCCTTGGTAGAGTGCATGGCATCACAGCTCACAGCAACCTCCAGTTCCCAGGTTTAGGTGATTCTCTTGCCTCAGCCTCCCAAGTAGCTGGGACCACAGGTGCCTGCCACAACAACCGGCTATTTTTTTTTAATAATTTTATTAAATCATAATTGTGTACATTGGTGCAATCATGGGGCACAATGTGCTTACTTCATATACAATCAGAAATATTTTGATCCTACTGTTAGAGATAGTCTTCATGGCATTTTCTTAATCACTATATGAAGACATTGATATTCTACATTTAGTAAGTTTCACCAGTACCCTGCTAAGATGCACCGTAGGTGTGATCCCACTAATTGCCCTCCCCCCTCCCCTCCCCTCCCTTTCCCTTTCCCCTGTATTCTAGTGCTATAATTGGATTTTAGCCGTCATATGAAAACTATAAATTAGCTTCATATTAGGGCTGAGTACATTGGATACTTTTTCTTCCATTCTTAAGATACTTTGCTAAGAAGAATATGTTCCAGCTTCATCCATGTAAATACAAAAGAGGTAAAGTCTCCATCTTTCTTTAAGGCTGCATAGTATTCCATGGTATACATGTACCACAATTTATTAATCCATTCATGGGTCAATGGGCATTTGGGCTTCTTCCATGACTTAGCAATTATGAATTGGGCTGCAATAAA
>CAUYRH010035846.1:0-22569 GCA_963574655.1 Perodicticus potto
GGGACAGCACTCTACTGCTCCTTTTTTGCCACCTCGGCCTTCACATTTGTCGCAAATCACATTCTTCTGCAGAGCAAGTTTTCTTGTGGCACCATTGTACAAATCTTCTAAGGTAACTGAAAGCTGGTGCACGACATTTTAGCTCTCCTTTCTCTCTGCATCCTTCCTCCTCCTCCAAAAAACGTATCAAAGATGTCCATGGGGGAACCCAAACCACCACCTGCTCCACCCTCTTTAATTGCCTGTTCTCCTCCTTTGTCATATAATTCCCTTTTCTTCGCATCAGAGAGAACTTCATAAGCTTGAGAAATCTGTTTAAACTTCTCGCCTTCATTCGGATTCTTATCAGGGTGGTACTTCAAGGCCAGTTTTCTATATGCCTTCTTCAATTCTTCTTGAGTGGCATTGGGCTTGACTCCCAAAACATCATAATAAGTGGTTTCTTTCACCATTTTCTACAGCCGGTGAGAGGGCAGAGGCCCACGCAGTGGAGCGGAAAGGAGCGTTTAGCTGTGTGCTACTCGGGCAGCTGCCGCTCTCCGCCTCCCACCGAGCGTTCTGGAAAGTTCCCTAACTCTCATTTTTCTTAACATTTTTTAAAAGTCATACCACAGTGTCCATATTTGATGTTAAAGTAGACATACTGTATATTTCTATGTATTATATAAAATTTGTTAATACGTGGGTGAATATGTGTTTATATAACTGGGATCCATACTTTTTGCTTGACTTTATTGAGAGATTGTATTTAAACCAAAATAAATAATTTGATAGATGCCAGTTATAAACAATGCATGTTTAAATCTTACAAAAATATGTATTTTTCACAGCTAATGCTATGAAATTTGCAATTTAATTGAGATCTTCCTTATGAAAATGTCAAAGTAGTCTTCATTCTTAAGAAAATTAGGTTCTTAAAAATATATAGTATTGTGTGGCGCCTGTGGCTCAAGGAGTAGGGTGCTGGCCCCATATACCCAGGGTGGAGGGTTCAAGCCCGGCCCCGGCCAAAACTGCAAACAAAAAAAAAAAAAAAAGAAAAGAAAAAGAAAGAAAGGAAAGAAAAAAAAATGAAGGAAAAAAAAAGAAAAGAAAAAATATATATAGTATTAATATCAATTTTCTAAACATTTAAAAAAAGAAAACTAGGTTCTGATCTGGTATCCCAGCTAAGACATGTTGGGAAAAAAGCATTTAAGGACAATTTTTGTCACCCCCCCCCAAACACACACAACCCAGGCATTTAAAAATGAAACCCTTATGCTCTATGTTCAGGACTGGGCAACAAAGTCTCCTATTTGACAAGATTCAGCCTGCAGTGATTTTAGCAGCCAAGATACAAGATTTTTAAATTATGGCCTTCAGAATGGAATATCAGCAGACCCATATTAAAACAATGCTGGCAGCCCTTACGATGATATGGGGTAATTTTCTAATTAGCAGAAGGCTATTTGAAATGCAGCATGGTGTCCCATTTTTCATACTGTTATTTTCTACTGGGTAGAACTAGAAAAAAAAAAGTAAAACAAACAAACAAACAAAAAAACCCCATGATACCTCATAGTTAAAGTTCTGTAAGTTGGTCCCTCCAGCCCTGTAAAGACAGAATCTAATTTTAAAGGATTTTTAATTTACAAAATGTAGCTTTATTGCACTAGGAATGTTGTGCTAAAAGCCAGTTCACTATCCAACCAGTTAACAGATCACAACTGCTACTCTTCAATCATTTGACTTTAGGTTAGACGTGTTTGAGTTAGTTTTCAGCAAAGGGCTGTGTATATAATGGATGCTGAATAAATATAATTATATAGTTAGAAGGCTTACCTATCTTCAAGTGTTCATTCTTAGAGGTAGAGTAGAGGGTTGCTTTCATAAATCTGGATCCTACCTTTTGGCAAATTGGGTTAAGAGGAGGGAGAGGATAAGAGGTACAAACTTTTGGAACTCAACATAGGGAGGGATGAATTAGGTGTGTAGACAAAAGGATTTCAAATATAGAGGAGTTCCCTAGCCAGCTCAGCGGAGCTGGCGGACTTGCCACCTCCTCCTTGGTGGTGTTGGTGCTGCAGCAGCCAGCTGAAGACCCAGCAGGCTGGATGACAGGCCAGGAAGGGGACCTCCAACCCCCACCAGAGGCTCCAATAGCCAAAAAGGCTGGACAACTGCCGAGGAGACACATGTGCCTTGGTGTCTCCTTCACTTTACACTTAGGACTAAATGTGGAACCCCCATTTCCTATGCCTAGGTCAATTTCTTGTGAATTTCCTAGACCTCAATTCCATGAATGGACAGTATCCATTCATTGATACACTCATTCACCTTGCCCCCGGCGGAAGGGACTGTCTTGTTCATTGATACACTCATTCATCTTGCCCCCGGTGGAAGGGACTGTATTCATTCGTCTCCTGGCCAAGGAACCCATACACCTATATATACTCTGAGGCTAAAGGCCTAAAGGAGGAGACCGGGAAAGACCGGGAGAGGAACGGAGAGAGCTTCTCTCTCCCCACTTGAATTCTCTCCCTCTACCAGGAGCTTTAGTGTTCTCTGTATTCTTTTCTGTAAATCAATTCTGTCTTACCACTGAGGGATGGTGGGGGGAAATAATGTAATGAAGAATAATAAAATACATGTATAAAGAAAGAAAGGGACCTTGAAGAAAAATTCCCAGACTTCACCTCTCCTCCGGGGCCTCAATGTGCTGTGTGTCCACACCTCTGCCCTGTTACTCCATAAGATCCCAGAGGGCAGGGACCACCACTTTCCATTTCTGCATTTCCAGCCCTTATCACCATGCCTGGAGGTCATAGGTGCTCAGTATACTTTTTGATAAATGTATGAACAGGAAAGCACCTCAGTAAACTACATTGTACCCTGAGCCTGGGTATATAATAATAGCACTTAAGTGTTTTATATTCACCACCCCATTCAATGCTCACTGTGCTCTCTGACAAAATAGATACTATCATTAATGCTGAACAATCTGAAGCTCTGGAGGGTTAAAGAACTTGCCAAAGCTTGCATAGCTAGGAGGTGGCAGAGCTGACATTCAAACCCAGGTTCTGAACAGCAGCCTTTGGTAAGCGAATGAATAACCACACAAAGCTTTGACAAGTTCAAGGAGTCCCTCATTTTGATGGTGCCATATTATCAGTCTCAGTGGGAGGTGAATATATTCTCAGATCTGGAAAAGAAGGTGGCCACCGAGACTGTAGGGATAAAGAACAAGTATAATGTAGATTCAGCAACTGCCCTGAGTTAGGAAGAGATGGCAGAACCAGAGACATGATTGCATGATTAGGCACTGGTGGGACTAGGGTCCTACGAGGAGCTCTGAGCCAGAAAGAAAACTATTCATTGGATCGGAGTGCCAAAAAAGTTTTTGTAAATAATGAAATAAATTATAAGTGAACCATGGTTTAGGAGATCTTTCCACCTAAAAGAAGGGCCATGGCTGTTTTCATCAGGGAAGCCAGAATCTGGGAGGAACCATTGGCCTGAATCACAGGAAAAGTGACTGGAGTCCTGGAGAAAGGCCTCATGTGTCCTGAACCTTGGCCTAGTGCTTACTTGGGCCTGTTGCAACTGGGCACAGTTCAGCCGCAAGGCTGCAACGCTGCAACATCCTGAGAGGCGGCAGAAGAGAGGATTCATCTGATGCTTTGAAGTTTTTTCAGAAAAGCCTAGAAAACTGTAGGTGCCCCTGCAATAATAGCAAGATGCAGTGTTAGCAGGAGCCCAAGGCAAGGACGTCTGGAGTTCTAGAACTGGTCCAGGAGGCAGCTAAGACAGGATGTTGGGCAGGCAGAAAGTGGCGGCTTCTGCCCAGGGCTCTCTCACTGACTCCACTGTGTCTGCAGAGTTGCACAAAATCAGTTTGCTCACTTCCTCTTGGCCTCATTGCCACTTCCCCAAAGTCTTAGATTTTTATAGAGCTTTATGTTTGCTAGCTAAGAGCAAAGGCTTAGAAAAAAAAAAAACAGTGCTCAGAGTCACCCTTGAGGGTGCTTGACTTTCTCTTACATCCCCTGCCTGTGTCACCATCTTTACCTGCCTCTCAGTCAAGCCAGAGGGAAGAGATGAGGCTTCCCCCAGGGGCTCATCTGAAGCCCTTGTCTCTGGGACCTTCTTCCGGGGGCCCAGCACATAGGCCACTCCAGCTGTGGTGCCCAGACACACAATGAGTGGCCACTTGCCATCCTCTAGTCTGAGCATGTGGAGATTCACTTAGTGCCAGTGTGAGGGGAAAGGGAGAGGTGAGACCTGGAAAGTGAGGTCAAGGTTCCTTCACTCTGAGTAGCAGGAAATCCTGCCAAGGGAAGAGGAACTGTGCTGTGCTGGCTGCCCAGTTCCCCCACTAGACCCACACCCACTGTGTCAGGACTCTGGGCCCTGGTGAAAAATCTAGAGAAGGGTTCAGCTAACTGTCAAGTTGCTCCAGGCTCAAGGCACTCAAAAAGTGAGGAAGCATTTAACTGCCTGAGTCTTGGGCTGGGTAGCCTCCCCTTCAGCTGTCAGAAAGGCCTGTCCCTGCCTCCTGGCCGAGGCGCTGTACTCAGCCATGGCCGCCTGATGGCAGCACCTTTCTGCTGCCTCTCCGGTCCCAGGCTGCTGCTGAGAAGAGAAATGAGAACTCAAAACACCCCCTTGGAGCTCTGCTTAACCAGCACCCTCAGATGTGATAAAAATGAAAGTGAGAATTAAGGGAGGGCCAGAGGGACCAGAAAAGATATCCAACTGCCCGAATTCAACCCAGTCCCACAGAGAGTATTCCTGGGCACTTCCAAACCCAATCAATCCTCTTGACGCAAGAAGTTGAGAAGCAGCTTCGCCTTTCAAACCTGCATGTGTTCCAATGAAAACAGTGTGTGTGTTTTGCTTCATAATGTGCAGAGCTCCACACACACTCCACTTTATTAAATAAACACAACAGACCCACAAGGCAGGTATCAATAATGCCATCTCGCAGAGGAGGAAACAGGTGAAGAGATGTTTAGCCACCTGCCATGCCTGTGTCATTGGTCCTTCCCTTGTCACCTGCCAATCTCTGACCTGCCCTCTTCCTTTGCAGAAAAGCTTCCTGTCATTCAGAACCCAGGATTTCCCTAAACACCCTCATATCTCTTCACAACCTGGCCTTTATCACAGTCCCTGGCATCTAATCACTGGGCTAGGTGTCCCCTACCACCAGACCCATCATGGTCTGGTCTCACCCCCTGATCCCACCTGTGTCAATTAGGGATCCTGATGTTGACCCTTGTGCCTTCACCTAAATCCCAGAAGGTGTATGGACGAACTCTGGATAGAAAAACTGGCAATCCTAATTGCTCACGGAGGGCTGCGTCCTGGCTCCTTCTGTTTAACCTTCTGCCTTAATAAATGTGACGAAACTTCTTAATGAATTGGATGCAAACTTTACTGCCACATGGGGAGATAAGTAACCTCCCCTATTTTGTTTTGTTTTTTTTTTTTTTTTTTGAGACAGAGCCTCAAGCTGTCACCCTGGATAGAGTGCTGTGGCATCACAGCTCACAGCAACCTCTAATTCCTGGGCTCAAGTGAGTCTCCTGCCTCCGCCTTCCAAGTAGCTGGGACTACAGGCACCCTCCACAATGCCCGGCCTTTTTTTTTTTTTTTTTTTTTGGTTGCAGCCATCATTGTTGTTTGGCGGGCCCGGGCTGGATTCGAACCCGCCAGCTCAGATGTACATGGCTGGCGCCTTAGCCCGTTGAGCCACAGGCGCCGAGCCAACCTCCCCTATTTTGATGACATGTGTCCTCCCTTCCTACTCTACAAGATCCTTTCATAGTTATTACCTTAAGAGCTATCACTAATTGAACATGTGCCAGGCACTTTGTTAAGTGTTTTGCACACATCACTTACAATCCTATACCAACCCCGAAAGTCAGTATGTAGTAACATCAGATCCACTTCACAGATGAGGAAACTAAGGCTTGGTGAGATCTGAATGACTTTACTCTGGGCAAACAATCAGCAAACAGCAGAGCTGGAGCCTGAACCTAAGTCTATCTTGGCTTCAAAGCCCTGGAGTTTTCAGTGAACCACTCAGGTACAATGCAGTATCAACTATGCCAAAACCCAAGTTGTCATTTTGGGCAGAAATTCTTCAGTGCCCTAGTGGGTAGAACTAGGTCAGGCCAGATCCTGGGGACAATGCATTTGGTGTCACTTGTCTGGTCTCTAGCTCCTGTGAAAACCCAGTCAAGAAGACTGTGATTCGGGCCTTGTGAAGAACACCCAACCGGCCCTTCCTCCACATTCTTTTCACACTCCTGCACCGAGCCAGGATCGGACATGATACTGTGAAATCACATTACTCCAGTTCCCTGCTGAAGTGCCTTCCCAGATAACCTTATTCCCTCTGCTTTCTATTAAAGGTTAATACAGACAACTGTTATAGGAAGTATCCCTCGGCATTTCATCATGGTTGAAGATACTAGTTGTTGCTATGTCCCTTACATAGTTTCCTAAGATAAATTTCTCTGTGGACTGTTAGCGCTAGAAAAGAGGTTGCTTTTCTTCATAAACTAGACTGCTTTGCTCATCTGGTTAGTAGGAGAGCATTGTAATAATTCATCTTTGTCTAAGCAGCCAGGAGTCTCAGGGCTGGTGCTCAGTCTGGGTAATCGTACCTGGCTCAGATTTTCTACGAGCTCTATGTGCCCCATGTCATCCCTCGGCTCCTAGTGTTTTAGTAATTCCGTCACTCCCTGTTCTCTGACTATGTGTTGCTTCACATTCTTTCTGGACATATGCAAGATATCAATAATAACTACATAGAACTGACATTGAGGGAGCATCAGCGATTGTTCCAGAGGCATGAGGCATATTAATTACTCCGATCTGTCATGCAGGGATCCTTGTCCATTCCCTCATGATTTGAGTAGGAATTTCTCTTTCCCCCATAAGTAGTCCACAATCACTTTTTAAATTATCAGTTTGGGCAAAAAAAGAAGAAAAAATGATGAAACTGAAAATGTCCTCTCATTTTTAGTGAATCTTTTGGAGAAAGCTTTCATCACAATATTTGGGCATCCATAACCAGAAATGTCTAGCAAACACTCTCTTAGGAATGATGTGTATAGAACATAATGACATGATTCCTCCAGGTAAAATTTATTTTTATTTTTGTACATCCCACTTACTTCCACAAGGGATTGAAGTTATTAATACTACGAGGCTGAGTTAGTAGCTTCCTCCTCTGTCCTCCCACATCAGCTTACATATTCCTCTATTTGAGCACTCATACACCATTTTGTCCTTATTTATTTACATGACTATTTCTCTCACTAGCTAGTAAACTCCTTAAGTGAAGAAATTTTGCCTTATTCATCTTTGTATCTTCCTCCCACTCCCCTTCTCCCAAAATCAGCAGGAGCCTTAACATAGAAGATTTGCAATCAACTCCAGTTGAATGTATGATGTATTATTCTCAGATCTGTCTTCTCTTTATCTGTAAGAGCTGACTATACCTCTCTCTGCCCACTGAGGAATCAGAAGGGGTATCTGAAGACCTCTGCCTCAACAGAAATAAATTTTTGCATCTTCTAACTTCAATTCCAAACCAGAACATATAGAAAATTTTGTGCATGACCCATGTGGGGCTAGTTAAAGCGACCCTTAGAGAGAAGTCTAATATTTACATTATAGTTTGTGATTTCAGCATTTTTACCTACAATAGCTCATTTCATTCTCTTATCTCTGTCATCTATCTCAAATGGTTCCCCTTACACTTGCACATGCTTACACACACACACATGCTCTCTCCACCATCTCATTCTGTTTATTTCCTATGTCACACTTTTCACAATCAGAACTCATTTGTTCCTTTGTCTTTGGTCTGTCCCCTTGTCCTGTTCATGCTCTCTCTGCAGGAGCTGGAACCAGCTCTATCCCTCATTACAAGTTAGTCAGACACATTGCCCCTGACCCCTGACCCCTGACTACCGATCTTGCCCCATGCCACTGTGTTCAAGATGAAGTTTTTAGGACACATAGATTTGAAATGGGATGAAACTCGTGAGAAAACTGATGCCCAGAGTGGCTAGTTCAAGATCAAAACTGGAACAGGCAGTCAGGTTTCTTCACTAGCAAACCCTTTCACTGATTCCCTTGTCACTCTGGTCCCAACTTTGTTTTCATTTTTTTAAAAATTTTATCACAAACATCTGAAATCTGAGATCAATTTTCTGAATCTCTAGCCAAATAGCCTATGGCCCCACCAAGCATGTAGTTGATCCTTTCTTCTTCATCACCGCACTTGCTCTTGGCCAATCTGCCCATCAATCCATGCTAGTAGGTATAGTAGTGAGTGCTGGTCAGTTACATCGCCCTGCATCAGCAGAGCCCTTCCAAACTCATGGCACCCAGGCTCTACCTAATGGATGTTCAGCTGCAGTGAGACCCTGGTAACAACCTGTGCAACCCGCACAACACGCACCCTGCTGCATCTTCATCTGGGCACCTGTCCTGCTCCACTCTGCTCACTCTGACTGCTCCAGAGGAGAAATCACTGTCAAGCTTCAACCAGTTGTTTTAGAACATGCTATGTCTTTCTTTTGAACTCTGTTTCTACATGGATGACCTTGGCCAAATTTCTGAATCTTTTGTCTTCATATCTCCTTTGATAAATAAGGATACTTATCTGGGGGTTGACTGAAGTAACCTAGGCACGGCATAGAACCTGGTCCCTGCACCTGCGCCTCAGTAAGCCACCAGGCATGGCAGTGCTACCAGGGAGAATCCAGGTTTTGGCATCAGGGCCACTCCAGTACCTACCTAGTACTCTACTTACCAGGGGCTTGGTAGATACTGAGTTAAAGGAAAATCATTCCACACCTACCACTCCTCCCCAAACCATGAGATACAGAAGGATTGGGAATCCATAAGGATGTGTTCCCTAGATTCTGGGGTTCTCCAGGACTGATTGTCTCAGCTCTTGCTGTGGGGCTTTACCCCTGTTCCAGATTCCCCAATGGTACTCTTGGCTTCAGAAATAGGAACTATCTGAAGGAGATTGCACAGAAAGAAGATTGTCTTCCTCTCCCTTCTCCATACTTGCTAGGAAGTGAGTGGTTTGTCAGCATAGGTAGGCTCCTTCATGAGCCTGGGGGCAAGAAAGGCCTGGGTCTGACAGTGCACAGCTTCCAAGTATGCAGCATGTCAGGTCATCAGTCCCCAAGAGCCACTTGGTCCCCCTCAGTTGCTATAGGAGAAGCCATCAAGGGCCAGTTCTCAAGAACCAGATTATTCAGAGCAATAATCATAGTTTCTGTTTCTCAGATGTCATTCATTTTAGAGGTCCTGGCAGGTCACTCAGCACTATTCACTTAGGGGCCACGTCATGAGCATGGAGTGAGGGCTGCTGAATAACAGCATGGGGGGGGAGGGGATAGTACACCCAACTGCAGCCAAAACATGGGGTATGTGAGTCCAAATTAATTTGCGTTACATTTTTTTTGTATTTGCTCTCAACCCTCAATACCAAACATCCTCTAATCTTTCATTAACCCTGAAATCTTTCCTGCAATCAAAGAGGGAAAGAAACACATCCTAGGTCTACAGGGTGGTTCCAGGCTCTCCAATCACTCCCAAGCCTCCAAGATATGATTTCATCCTGTCCTTGCCCCTCTAGGATGAGTCAACTGACCTGCTCAGGTCATTCCCAGAGGAAAGCTAGACACTG
This sequence comes from Perodicticus potto, assembly GCA_963574655.1. Taxonomy (NCBI): domain Eukaryota; kingdom Metazoa; phylum Chordata; class Mammalia; order Primates; family Lorisidae; genus Perodicticus; species Perodicticus potto. Next base: position 9,707 of record CAUYRH010035846.1, read on the forward strand.
CTTCAGTGACCGTGACTTTAGCGCAGGCAACAGAACTCTGAGTCACTGCAGATGGTCCAGCCCCTGCTCCCTCCCTCCCCCCAGCCCCACCCCCGCCGGGTGCCCATGACTAGGGCTTTTTGTGTTATCCTGGAGTTGGCATCCTCTCCATTTTCTGCCAATAATGCTAGCTGTTGTTTCTAAGCAAATGGAACAAATGACCAATGTGAACTCCATGCAATCTGCAAACTAGAAACATCTGCAGGGAGGTGGGGGCAGCCCCTGGCTGGGGTGGGGTTGCAAGGGAGCCAGTGGGAGGGGCTGTGGGAGGAAGGTCCAGAAACACTAGGGAGGAGGGCAAAGGTGAAGCCTCAACAGAAAACCACAGACAGGCGACCGGCTCTGGTGTAAGCTTCTAACTACAGGCCCCCAACCTTCCCTTCTTTTTACTTGCTGAAGGAGAACTCTTAGCTATGTCTTGACCAAATGAAGGGAGGACGCACATACTCTTTTACAAATACATGTTAAATTTGGTGTGCTTCCGCTAAAACGGATCTTAGAAAACAATAGGTCCAAAATGCCATTTCATAAATGATAACAAAGACCCAAAGGAGTAGTTGTAGGAAGCTAGAAGCCAAGTCTGAACTGGTACCCAGCATCACCACTGCTCCCCCACCCCCACATCTTACCACACTGCCTCCCTTAAAGTCATGCTAAAAGTTGTGCCTCAGGTAAAGTCAGGACCAATGCCTGGGGGATCCCATGTGTAGTAAATACAATTATAGTAACACTGCAGGGTTCTCTCTGGGCCTGGTCCATGCTGGCACATCCTCAAATCTTTCATGCAGCCTGAAAGCAGTCACATGCTCACCGGATCATTTAGCACTGCCTAAGATAAAGCCTGTCATTTTCATAACATCTTTGGGTGGGTAAGGCAATTGACATTTAGCAAGATTAGCAACTTGTCCAAGGTTGCACTACTAGCAAAGGGTAGGGCCTGCTTCACCCTCAGACAGTCACATGCCCAACCACTGTGTTAGCTGTCCCAGCAGCTCAATGGATTCAATTGCAACCTTGAGAGATGGGTTGTGCTTATTTCTAAGGATGAGTAAGAGTCTGAGAGCTTCTAGCGTCCTGAATTCAACAGAACGACAGCCCAAGGTCAGCTGGTCCCCTACACAAGGAGCCTGTAGTCTAGAATGAGACTTAGTTTTGACCCAGTCTCTAACCTGAGAAGGCTTTTCTGCGCATCAGACTGAAGGGTCAGGGCGAGATGAACTGGCTCTTCTGCCTGACTCACAGGGGCCACTGATCCAGCTCTCCCACCTGCTAAGAACTGCCACCCTCTGCCCTAGGAGAAGTGCCAGTTTCCTAAACTGTCGCCTGCCAGTCCTCAGCTCTGCTTGTTTGATGTGGGAATCACCTTCTGAGAGGTGATTTCACGGCCTGGCGGTAGAGACTAGGAGGGGACATGGGCATGTGATCCCTAACAAGCAGAGTTGGGGACCCTGCTGGTCTCCGCTCAGCAGACGACAAGGAAGGAAGTCCCCACGAGCAGCTAACTGTCCCTTGTGCCAGAGGCCGTGGACAGCAGGCCTCCCAGGGATGGCTGGGCGGGGCGGCAGCTGGGGACGTCCTCTTTTGCGCCTGAGAACTGGAGGAAGCCCGAGGCGGCAGAGGACGAGCTCTGAGGGGGACTTCGCCCGAGGGAGTGGCCCCGACGTCACCAGCTAGAATTCGCAGTGGCGGCGGCTCTGCCGTGGCGGGCGGAAGCGGTGGGACTGTTGTCGTGATTCATCCCCCACACAATCCGAGGATGCTGGTGGTGCACCCACCGGACACGCTCCTCCGGAACTCCCGCGCCGGGCGACGCCGGAGGGACCCGTGTTCCCGCAGACCGCCGGGGTCAGTCAGCACAGCCCTGGCCCAGAAAGAGGGAGCTGCCAGTTAGGATCCTGGCCAGGAGGCAGCGACACCACGGAGACGGTCCCAGCGTCCTGGGGCTGCAGGTTGAACCACAGTCCTGCTGGGTGACCTATCTGAGGCCAGTACCTAGACCTGAAGCTGGGAATCCTGGGCACAGTCCAGTCATGGCATCAACTGGGTTTGCCCTCGACCAGCCACTGGGCAGCATCTCTGCTCGTTGCCAGGGCATTGGCGACAGGAGAGCGGAGACTCAAGCCAAAAGGAAGTCACAGCAGCAGTTTAAAAATAACCCCTGTCCAGGTCATTCATGAGGAGGAGCTTAGAGAAAAGCCAAGTTCTGATGGTGACAGCTCAGGGCTACCTCAGAAAGGCCCAAGAGTAACCTGCAGAGGCTGGGCGTGGAGCACACCCCTGCTCTTATCAGCCTCAGCAAGCCTCTGCCCAAACCCCTTCTTCTCCGTAGGGACTTCCGCCCGGCCAGCATCTGTTTCCGCTCCTATATTTAAACAGCCAGGTTAATGAACTTGGGGAGCGTTTCTGCCTGGGGGAGAACAGCATGCCCCAGAGCACACAGGACACACAGTGACACCGAGGCCTGTTCTTTCCGCCTCCTGGCTTCTGCTGGGAGGGTGGGGCCCAGGGTTCCTGAGAAGGCCTCAAAGCTGAAGTCTGCAGCAGACCCTAGCATGTGACAGGGTGGGCAGGAGCTGGGGAGGTCTGTGGGGATGATTGGCCCACTATAAGCTGTGTGTGGTGTCCTCTAGCGCTGGATAAGGTGAAGGGGACCCTCAGTAAAACTGGAGATCAATGAAACACCATCTGTTTCCCAGCCTCAGCAGTGAGCATGACACAGCTTGGGGTGGGATATACTCAGGCTTCTCAGCTTTTTTTAGGCACTATGCTCACCCTTATCTAAACAGGGCTGTTTGTTTAGAATAGTGTTTTCAGCGTTTTTTTTAATCTCATGGCACACTTGAACTTATAGTTAAACTTCCGTGGCACAAATTATGTTGATCAAAAAAAAGGTTAAAAGAAAGGATATACTGACTGTACTTTGAACTTCTTTCAAAAACAATTTAATTAACGATCTTTAAAAATCTTCATAGCATACCGTTTGAAAATCACTGGTTGAAAGGGAGGCAATACCAACTACCCAGAACATTTTCCTGGTTCTTCCGGCTTCTCAGTCCCAGGCTCTTGTGCTATTGTGGTCCCATCTCACTACACAATTTCTCTATTTCTCTGTCTCCTTTCCCCTCTCTCCCAAGTGCCCGAGTGTAAGCTCACTTGGGCACACACACAACAGTAGCCTCATGAAACATTTAGTGGGAGAAAGGAAGTGGCGGGAACCCCCTAGAAAGTCTCACCTCGTAGTGGAAATTACCAACACTGAATAACCTAACAGTCCATATCCCTACTCTTAGGCTGCCAGGCCTCCGACATTACCAACAAGTGTTCTTCCCCAGTGACTTTATGCTGCTGTAGCAATACAGGGTGATTTCTCTGGATTTAGCAGTTGTCACTGGAAAAAAGCAAGGACTGCTCCTTGTCCATCCATCCTGCTCTCAGATTACCAGCCATCTAGATTACCCATCTCTATTTGCTCCAGGCCATTTGTTCCAGCCAAGGTACTAGACAAAGAGGCTTGCCTTTAAAGTTTTCTTTTTATTTCCCTAAATGTAGAATACTCAAACTAGTTCAATGTTTTGTATTCTGGGAATTTGCTCTGAGTACAGCATTTTTGGATTTCAGCCCACAAAAATGCACACTGGAGTCACACCAGGATTTAAAACCCTAGCTCTGCCACTTAGTGGCTATGTATGAATTTGGGCAAGTTATTCTAATTTTTTTAATTATTATTATCATTATTATTATTTTTTTGTAGAGACAGAGTCTCACGTTATCACCCTCAGTAGAGTGCCGTGGCCTCACACAGCTCACAGCAACCTCCAACTCTTGGGCTTAGGCGATTCTCTTGCCTCAGCCCCCCAAGTAGCTGGGACTACAGGTGCTCGCCACAACGCCCGGCTATTTTTTCCGTTTTGCAGTTCGGCCGAGGCCGTGCTTGAACCCGCCACCTTCAGTGTATGGGGCTGGCGCCCTACTCGATGAGCCACAGGCGCCGCCCTATTTTAATTTTTTTAAGTGTTTTTCTGTATCTGTTAAGTGAGACTGAAATACCTCAAAGAGTTGTGAGGGGAATTCAAGGAGAAGATATGTATTCACACCTGCCACTTTGCCCAAGAACCCATAGTGGGCCCTCAGTTGGTTGAAATATTTTCTATTGCTGCAGAAATATTTCCTATTTCTGTTTAGCTTGTGTTCTGCGTCATACTCCATATCAAAAACGTCTGACCTTCTTATTAAAACCAGTGTCCCTCTCAGAATTAGCTCCCTAACCACTGCCCCTGTAATAATAGCAAATTTTGAGTACTTGCTATGCAGATTGGTCCTGTGTGTGTCTTAACACAGCATCAGACCAGTGTAGTATCATTTTTGTACCAAGTGTATGAGTAAGTAGGCTGAGGTTCAGCGACTCACCCATGAATTCCTATGTAGTAAGTGGTAGAGCCAGGATTGGGACTCAACTGGGTCCGGAGCCCCCACTTTTAGCCATTTCGCTATACCTGTGCTAACTGGTAGACTGCAGGTGCCACTGTGAGGGACTTTTTCTGACCCGAAGACAGCCATACATAGTCCTTGCTTCCTCAGAATCTGGTTCGCAGTCAGTCACACTAAAATGATCATTCAGCAATGATGATAGTTTCCATTAATTCAGCATCTACCTATCTTATGGCAGACACTGTCCATACAGTAGCTATAAACCAGGGTTTCTCAAGCTCGGCTTTATTGACATTTAGGACTGAATAATTCTTTGTTGTAAGGATCTGTCTGTGCACTACAGTATGGTCAACAGCATCCATGGGTTCTACGCAACCCCCCCACCCAAGTCATGACAATCAAAAATATCTCCACATATTATTAAATGTTCCCTGAGGGACAAAATCACTCCCAGCTGAGAACTGCTGCTCCAAATGAGAATTCTGGAGTTCGGAGAGGTTAAGCAATTTTCCTAGGGTCACAGGTCTGGCAGGCAGCAGAGACAAAATCTGAACCAAGGTTTGCTTTATCGCTATACCATGCTCTCTCCTAGTTTCTAAATAAGGGAAGTGTGAACTCAATACTGAAATCTATTTGCCCAGAAGCAATAGTGTTAATACACTCTGATTCCCCTCAACTGCTCAAATTGCTCAAACTGTTCAAACTGCTCAACTGCTCAACTGTTGCCTAGAAGCAATAGTGTTAATACATTCTGATTCCCCTTTGAACTGCTCAAATTCAGAATTTATAACCTTTGGCTACTTATCAGACCACAGTCTAGGTATAAGATTTAGGGAGCTAAATCAACTGGGAACTAGGCCACTCTGACAAGCCTAGGAATTTAAGTTCTCATTTAAAATCTTGTGTCCCTTGAGTGTGCCTTGAAGCTTGGTTTCAGCATCTACTCTACTGGTTCTTCCGGAACCACTGGGAAAACCATGGTCTTGGGAAATAATGACAGCTCTTCTAGTTGCTTGTCTTTACCCTCTGTTTAAAAGGAGCTGAGGTTACAATCACAGCTCAGACTACTTCTGCCTGAGTTTCAACTCCTTTTGCTTCCAGATTAACTTATTAAATTATGGACATAAAATGAACTGGATTTTCAAATGGCAACATATAACTGAGAAGAGACCAGCAGGCATGTAAATATCAAGTTGAATACAGGAAGACTCATGCAAAGCAGAACTGAAGCTACACTGAGCCCCAGGTTGCTTCCATCAGTTTTCTGTTCTCTGCTTCCCTCTTCCAGCTTCACGCCCTTTTCTCTTCTTTGTTGGGTCCTGTTTTACACAGACATGGTTACCCCTGTTAACGTACTGCATATTCACACACAGGAATCCCTTTTCATATGGTCTTCAAACAACAACTGAAAGTAAGCTCGTCAGGAAACTAAATAAGTTATTACAAAGAGTGGGTTCACTTCCAGAACCAGCTTGCTTTCCTTTACACAGGAAATGACAGCTAATAACCACTTGTACCCATGTTAGTAAAGTGTAAAGGCCTTGGCAACCATAGTAGTTGTGCAGTCAGGTAGCTGCCATCTCAGTGCTCCCCACAAGCCCTTTAAAGTGGTCCTCTTGAATAGAGTCATCGCAGAAAAATTTTCATTAACCAAGATCATAAAATCAACAATCCCCCAGACAAGTCAGTAATAAAGTAGTAGCGAAAGGGTGAGAGTGAATCTCAGTCTCCAGTGTGAGAATTTGAAAGGTTACATCTTTTACTTTACAGCTGTATAATTTCTCAACCATGTGAACAGTAGGGAAGATGCAGTTTCATGGTAAACACATAGAAACTATCTCAGAGAGATGTCAATGTAACTAAGAAATTGTTGGGGTGTAAACTATTTCTTAAATATATCTTAAAACAGTGAGTTTCAAACTACTGGTATCACCCCACTAGTGAATTTGGAAATCAATTTAGTGCATCATGATCACATTATATTTACGATTAAACAGAGTGGAATGATATTTATATATCAGATTACACTGTGCATAGTAAGGGCATTTTTTTTTTCAGTTATATGTTTAAGCACTGGTAGGTATCAACAGTAATCTAAAATGAACTCCTTTTGTTTTGTACCTTTATTGAAGTAAGATTAACATGCAATAAACTGGACATATTAAAGTGCACAATCTGATAATTTGGGTATATGTATATACCTATGAAAACATTTCCACAATCAAGACAATGAAAATGGCCATCGCTCCCCAAAATCTCCTCATGGCCCTTTGTAATTTCTCTCTCCCTCCCCTCCCCATTCCATCCTCTAACTACACATCTGCTCTCTGTCACATAACATTAATTTGCACTTTCTAGAAACTTACATAAATAGGGTTATACAATAAGTATGTATTCTTTTGCATCTGGTTTCTTTCAGCGTGATTTTGTGATTCATTCATGTTGTTATAAGCATCAGTAGTTCTTTCATTGTTATTGCTCAGTAGGATTCCATCGTTTGGATCTATCACAATTTGCTTATGTATTCACCTTTTAAGGGACAAGTGGGTTGTTTTCAGTTTGGGGCTAACAACCACAGTTGCTGTAAACATTTATAAACAAGTCTTTACAAGGACATATTTTTTTCTTGGGCAAATACCTGGTTATTGAATAACTGGATCATATGGTGGATATATGTTTAATTTCTCAAGAAACTGCCAAATTTTACTGTAAAATGATTAAACCACTTTACATTCCCACCAGTAATGAGTTCCAGTTCCTCTGCCTACATTTTCCCCAATACTTGGAATGGTCGGTTTCTTGTATCTTAGCCATTCTAGTGGTTATGTAATGGTATCTCATTTTAATTTTATGTATACCTAATGACCAGTGAGATTGAGTGTCTTTTCCTGTGTTTATTTGATATTTTTACATTATCCTTCATGAACTGACTAGTAAATATGTTGCTTGTTTTTCAACTGGCTTTATTCATATTTGTAAGGAAGTTGTTAGAGTTATTCTTTTTTTTTTGTAGAGACAGAGTCTCACTTTATCGCCCTCAGTAGAGTGCCGTTGCATCACACAGCTCGCAGCAACCTCCAACTCCTGGGCTTAGGCGATTCTCCTGCCTCAGCCTCCCGAGTAGCTGGGACTACAGGCGCCTGCCACAACGCCCAGCTATTTTTCTGTTTTTGCAGTTTGGCTGAGGCTGGGTTTGAACCCGCCACCCTCAGTATATGGGGCCAGCGCCCTACTCGATGAACCGCAGGCACTGCCCTAGAGTTATCTTTATAGTATGTATATTGTAGAAACAAGACCTTTCTCAGATATATGATTTGCAGTTATTTTCTCCCAATTTGTAGTTAACATTTTTATTTTCTTAATAGTGCTTTTGAAGGACAAAAGATTTAATTTGGATTATTTACCTTTGCCTGTATGGTTTGTGCTTTTTGTGTCATATTTAAGAAATATTTACCAAACCCAAGGCCACTAAGACTTTCTCTTGCGTTTTCTCCTAAAAATTGTATGGTTTTGGCTTTAGATTTAAGTCTACAGTTCATAGTTCATTTCAAGTTAATTTCTATATATGGTGTGAGGTAAGGATTGAAGGCCATTTTATTGCATGTGGCTATCTAGTTGTTTCAGCACCATCTGTTGTAAAGATTGTCCTTTACCCATTTATTTGCTTTAGCACCTTTATTGAAACTAGATTAACCATATATATATGGGATTATTTCTATTTTTGCTCTGTATTCTGTTACATTAATCTATGAATATATTATAGTTCTCCATTTTATTAGGCCTTCTTTAATTTCTCTCAGCAATACTTTGTAGGTTTCCATGTTCAGATTTTACATTCCTTTTATTAAATTTATCCTTAAATATTGTTTATTGCTATTGTTTGTCTATTTTGTTGCTATTACAAATGGCATTGTGTCTAAATTTCAATTTCTGTTTGTTCACTACTAAAATAGAGAAACACAATTAACTTTTATATATCAAAATTATATAAGATTGTCTACATAGACAATCATGTCATCTTCAAAAAGAAAAAAAAAATCAAACCAGAAGGTTTTGTTTTTTCTTTTCTTTTCCTTTTTTTTTTTTGAGACAAAGTCTCACTAAGTCTGCCTTGGCAGAGTGCTGTGGCATCCCAGCTCACAGCAACCTCCAACTCTTGGGCTTAAGTGAGTCTCTTGCCTCAGCCTCCCAAGTAGCTGGGACTACAGGCGCCTGCCACAACACCAGGCTATTTTCTTGTTGCAGTTGTCATTGGTGTTTAGCTGGCCCAGGCTGGGCTCGAACCTGCCAGCCACAGTGCATGTGGCTGGCACTATAACCACTGTGCTACAGGCACCGAACCAATTCTTTTTTTCTTTTTTCAGGTCTCACTCCGTCACCCTAGGTAGAGTGCCATGGCATCGTCATAGCTCACAGCAACCTCAGTGTCTTAGGCTCAGGAGAGCAAGCCTCTTGCCTCAGCCTCTCAAGTAGCTGGAACTATAGGCACCCACCACAATGTCCAACTATTTTTAAATATGGGGTCTCGCTCTTGCTCAGGCTGGTCTCAACAAGCAATCAACCTGCCTCAACCTTCCAGAGAGATAGGATTACAGATGTGTACTTTTCTTTTCTTTTTTTTTTTTTTTTTTGAGACAGAGCCTCAAGCTGTCACCCTGGAGAGAGTGCGGTGGCATCACAGCTCACAGCAACCTCCAATTCCTGGGCTCAAGTGAGTCTCCTGCCTCTGCCTCCCAAGTACCTGGAACTACAGGTGCTCGCCACAATGCCCGGCCATTTTTTAGTTGCAGCCGTCATTGTTGTTTGGCAGGCTGGGCTGGATTCCAACCCACCAGCTCAGGTGTACATGGCTGGTGCCTTAGCCCGTTGAGCCACAGGCGCCAAGCCTACTTTTCCTTTTTCAATCAAAATGCCTTTTATTTCTCTTTCTTGCCTTATCCCACTGGCTAGAACCTTTAGTACAATGTTTAATAGAAATGGTCAACATGGCCATGCTTGCCTCATTCCTGACTTTAGGGGGAAAGCATTCAGTCCCTCATCATTAAGTGTGATGTTGTTGTAGGATTTTCATAGATGCTTTATATCTAATTGGAAAAGTTTCCTTCTATTCTGAGTTTCCTAAGAATTTATATCAGAGATGTTGGATTTGTTCAAAAGGGTTTTTTTCTATACCTGTTGATATAATCACATGGCTTTTTATTAGTTTATATTTTTAATATATGAATGGTGGATTGGATTTTGAATGATAACTCAATGTCCCATATCTAGGATAAACTCCACTTGCACACTTGTATTACCTCCCTACTTTTTTTTTTGTTGAGACAGAGTCTCAAGCTGTTGCCCTGAGTAGAGTGTCATGGCTCACAGCAACCTCCAACTTTTGGGCTCAAGTGATCCTCTTGCCTCAGTTTTTCTATTTTTAGTAGAGATGGGGTCTCACTTTTTGCTCAGGCTGGACTCAAATTCATGACCTCAAGCAGTCCCTGCCTTGGCCTCCCAGAGTGCTAAGATTACAGGTGTGAGCCATCATGCCTAGCCAGTATTATCCTTTTTATATATTGTTAGACTTGTTTTGCTAAAATTTTGATGATTGTTTTCCATTTATTTAATGAAGGATATTGTTCTATAATTTTTTACTGTAAAGTCTGTCTGATTTCAGTAACAAAGCAATGCTGGTTTCATAGAATGAATTGAAAGTATTTTCTTCAATTTACTAGAACCGTTTGTGTTGAACTGACAATATTTCATCTTCAAATGTTTGATAAAATTCACTAATCAAGCCATCTGGGCCTGAAATTTTCTTTATGGGAAATGTTGTTATTATAAATTTGATTTATTTAGCTTTGACAATTTGTGTATTTAAAATCTTTTTTTATTTTACCTAAACTGTTAAATTCATTAGCATAAAGTTATAAATAACATTCGCTATTATTCTTCTAGTATGGGTAGGAGCTGTTGTGATGTCTCCTCTTTAATTCTTGACATTGTTAATTTAGTCTTTTTTTCTCTTGATAAATCCGACTAGAGGCTTGACAATTTTATCAAAGAATAAGCTTTCATTTCATTGACTTTTTCTATTATTTTTTTTCCTATTTCATTGATTTCTGCTGTTATCATTTTCTTTCTTCTGTTTGCATTGGGTTTTACTTAATTTTCTTTTTCTAGAGTCTTAATTGATATCTGACCTTTCTTTTCTAAATAGGTAATATTAATTTCTCTCTAAGCACTGTTTTAGCAGTGTTCTATGAATTTCAATATTACATTTTTACTCTTATTTATTTCAAAATGCCTTCTGATTTTCTGCTTGAGCTCTTCTTTGACTCACATTACTTAGAAATGTGTCAGTTTCTAAATTTGTAGATTTTCCTCATAGCTTTCTACTATTGGTTTTTAATTTAATCACACATAACAAGAGAACAGTTTTTATGATTTAAATATTTTTACATTTATTGAGACTTGTTTTATATTTAATTGGCTAATGTTCTGTGTATACTTGAAAAGAGTATGTATTTGACTGCTGTTGTGTAGCTAGCTCTATAAATGTCATTGAGGCCCAGTTAATTGATAGTGTTATTCAGTCTGTCTACATCCTTGTTGATTTTCTGTCTACTTATTCAAATAACTATTGAAAGAGAGGAGTTAAATTTTCAACTATAATTGTGGATTTGTCTGTTTCTTCCTAGAGTTCTAACCAATTTTTTCCCCCATGAAACTCTATTTTTAGGTGTATAAATATTTAGAATTGCTATGTCCTTTGATGAACTGACTCTTTTATCACTATGAAATAACCCTCTTTATCCCTGATAATATAGTCTTTGCTCTGAAATCTACTTTAATAGATCCTCTTCAGCTCTATTTTGATAAATGTAATCATGGTATATTATTTTTCATCTTGTTACCTTTATCCTATTTGTGTCTTTAACATGAATTTCTTTGGTGGCAACATGTAATTCATTTTTACTTTTTGTCTAATCTGACAATCTCTTCCTTTTAGTTAATTAATATTTACTGTAATTGTTGATATCTTTGGGTTTAAATCTACAATTTTACCATTTGTTTTCTATTTGTTTTATTCATTCGTGGTTCCTTTTTTCCTCTTTTTGTGCCTTCTTTTCAATTGAATATTTTTAAAAATTTTTTTGAAATGCATTTATGACAGCTATCTAATGATTCACAAAAAATTGAGCGAAAAGTACATAGAATACCCTTACACCCCTCCCCGCAACTTCTCTAACTATTACCATCCCCATCACAGCGTGCATTTGTTACTATGAAAGAACCTACATCGACCCATCATTATCATCCAAAGTCCATACTTTACAATGAGATTCACTCTCAGTATTTATTTATTCACTGGATTTTACATAATTACATGTATCCACCATTATGGTATCATACAGAATAGTTTCACTGCCCTAAAAATCTTCTTTGCTCTATCTGTTCATTCCTTTCCATTCCATTGCCTTTGCTCCTTGTCAAAAATCAGTTGATGATACTTACATGTGTCTATTTCTGTGCTCTAATTCTATTCCATTGATTTATTTGTCTATTCTTTTGTCAATACCATACTGTCTTGATTACTTTAGTTTTATAATAAGTCTTGAAGTCAGGTGGTATCAGTTCTCTGACTTTGTTCTATTTTTTTTTTTTTTTTTGTAGAGACAGAGTCTCACTTTATCACCCTCGGTAGAGTGCCGTGGCGTCACACAGCTCACAGCAACCTCCAACTCCTGGGCTTAGGTGATTCTCTTGCCTCAGCCTCCAGAGTAGCTGGGACTACAAGTGCCTGCCACAACGCCCAGTTACTTTTCTGTTTTGCAGTTTGGCGAAGCTGGCTTTGAACCTGCCACCTTCGGTACATGGGACGGCGCCCTACTGGATGAGCCACAGGCTCCACCCACTTTGTTCTTTTTTAATATTGTGTTGGCTGTTTGGGGTCTTCTGCATCTACATGTAAACTTTGGAATCTGTTTGTTACTAAGCAAAAAGTAACTTGCTGAGATTTTTATTCGGGATTGTGTAAGTCTATAGATACCAGTTGGAAAGAATTGACATCTTGATAATATTAAGTCTTCCAACTTAAGAATGTGGCATATCTTTTCATTTATTAAGTTCTGAGTTTTGTAGTTTTTCTCATATAGTTCTTATATGCTTAATCTCCTTCCTGGATCTGTACTATTGCCACACACATCTTTGTGTTATAAATATTTCAATATGGCTCGGCGCCTGTGGCTCAACGGGCTAAGGCGTCAGCCACGTACACCTGAGCTGGCAGGTTCGAATCCAGCCTGGGCCCGCCAAACAACAATGGTGGCTGCAACTGAAAAATGGCCAGGCGTTGTGGCATGCGCCTGTGGTCCCAGCTACTTGGGAGGCAGAGGCAGGAGACTCGCTTG
>CAUYRH010035848.1:0-31400 GCA_963574655.1 Perodicticus potto
TACTAAATGCAGAATACAAATGTCTTCATACAATAACTAAGAAAATGCCATGAAGGGTATGTTAAACAGTTTGATGAAAACATTTCAGATTGTATATGAAGCCAGCATATTGTACCCCTTGATTGCACTAATGTATGCAGCTATAATTTAATAAAAAAAAATTGGTAAACAGCCACTGTCACTAATGGATTATGTATAACTGAGCAATTTCACTCCTAGTAGTACACCCCAAAACAGTGCATGGATATGTTTATGAAATTAAATGTACAATGTTCCTTATAAAAGCATTATTTGTAATGGATTTGACCTGAAAAATATCCAAGAACTCATCAAGAGAAGAATACACAAATAAATAGTGGTTAATTCATACTATAGAATATCACACAATCATGGCAATTACGCGCAAAATTTAGGTAACACTTAGAAACGTGATACTGAGCAAACAAAAAAAAGCCAAGTATTAAGTAATTATATAAAATTCAAAACTAGCAAAATTAATTTAGGGTATAGATGTCAACTTAATGATGACCCTTTCATTCATAGTAGCTGGAAAGAGAGTAAAAGGAGCCTTCTAGGATGTTCAAGATTTCTATTCTTTGGTTTGTTTGTTGACTACAAATGTGTTCAATTGGTGAAAAATTCATCAAACTATAGATTTAATGCTTGTACATTTACTACACGTATGTTAGACTCAAAATGTTCAATAAAGAAGATGAGCTCATTTTAGAAGTTTTCAGTGTTTGCAGAGAAGTCTGTGAGATGTAGGATTTTCTACTCTAAAATAAACTAATCACACATTGCTGCTCTTTGAGCAACGGGATTAAAGAAAAATTGTTGACATGCATAATTTTCCCAATTATATATAGATTCTTTTCTAACAAAATTTTGTGGAAACAAATAGTCCTGCCTTCAAAGATATGCAAATGATAAGGGTAGTTACAGGAACATAATGAGAAAGATAAGTACCTCCTAGCATAGAACTCTCTCTTGGCTTATGCAGGAGCAAAGGAAAACATTGACTGAATTAACAGCTGAGGTTGTATTGCAGCTACATAGCTCCGGATCTGTCAACATCGTCGTTTCCATGGATACATTCAAGTTAAAACTTGAATGAATTACACTGGGTGACTTTCTCTAACCATGCATATTCTTTGCTTCCTTGTCCTGGCTCTATACTCAACAACATTCTATGAGATACAAACACATAGAGAAATGTGCCCTCTGATTGGAAAAAAAAGATCATGATGAGTCCCGACTATGTATGTGCACTATTTTTCAGATGGGGTGCAGTGGGGCATTGAAAATCGCTCATTTTGAGTCTTAGGCAAGTCATCTTATTTTATATCAATATTCGCTAAACCCCTCTGTTCTTCCCCTACATTTTCCTCCTCAAGTACATGGAGCATTACATGCCATGAAATCATAAAAATGGCTAGTTCTCCATTTCAGTATTTCTTGCTTATCTCACAGAAGAGTTATAACAGCATGTCATTGAAGTTTTAGCATTAGGACAAATTAATTAATTACTATCCTCTTTTAATATTTTTCAAGATTTTTGAGTTGATATCAGATAAGGATCATGAACTTATTGCCATTTACAGAGAAATCTTATTGGAAGAAATGAATAAGGCATTTTAATAGGGATATCAAAATTTTTCCAATTACTGTCATCATTGCCTCTATAAGATAATTTTATCTAGAGTGTGTTCTTTGAAAAAATGAGATAGATGTTAAGTTCTATATAAAAATATCAAATAATTTTGGGCTGAATTAGATGTTAAGGTTTCTTTAGTATTATACTTATCAGAACAATTAATGTGTTTTCTTAATCTGTCTGGGACATGTCATGTACTGTCTTTTGGAATTACTGATCTCATTAGGCCTTTTACAATTTTTTTCTCATAGATGTTTTTCAAAATTAGTATTCAAGAGAAATTCCTTTGACATTGGTATGTGCTCATTTGGTATTTTCTAATGGCGTATAGTTAAGAATTTAAAAAAGTAATAATTCTATCATTTATTTTAAACATATAGGTGGGTGACTAAATGTCATTCTTAAATTCAAGGTGCTTATGTTCCAGGTCCATCCATGTAAACATAAAAGAGCAAAGTCTCTGTCTTTTTAAGGCTGCATAGTATTCCATGGTATGCATATACCACAATTTATTAATCCATTCATGGATTGATGGGCACCTGGAACATATTCTCCTAAGTAAAGTATCTCAAGAATGGAAGAAAAAGTATCCAATGTACTCAGAACTTCTATGAAACCAATTTATATTTATTCACACTTTCTTATGAAAGATGATCACAACTATAGCCCAGGATGAAGGAAAGAAATAGAGTGGGAACGGAGGGGAGGGGGAAGTTTGATAGAGGGAGGGTAAACAGTGGGACCACACCTATGGAGCATATTGCAAGGGTATAAGTCAAATTTAACAAGTATAGGACATAAATGTCTTAACACAATAATCAAGTTAATGAGGTGAATGCTGTATTAATTAGTTTCATACTCCAAATTGTGTAAAAAAAATCAACACATTGTACCCCACGTATGCATAAATGTATTCATGATCTATGTGTATATGACCTAATAAAATAAATAAATAAATAATTCAAGGTGTTTAATCTGTACACCTGATAGAAGACTCTAAGCAGTCAACATGCCATAGGGTTCACCAAAATCATTTCCCCTCTATGATTCAGCAGTAACGGTCAAATACATTGCATCTGTTTGGCAAACTAGACCATACATAAAACACAGAAACACAAAATCTAGACATTAACTCCAAATATTCAAGAAAACAACAATTTGGATATTTTCACATACATACATGACTTCATGAACAAATAGGCCAAAATTTTTCTGTTGTAAAATATAAAATTTTTCCATAAGCCTATTTATCTGATCCTTGCCCTAAGAGAGAGGTGAGTAATGGCTGAGACACACAACCTACAAAAGACTGTTAATGCCACTGCTTCTTTCTGAGCCACGTCACAAAGACTAAGGTTTGATATATGACATGATTCCCAAGATTTGATCGTGTCTACTTACAACACCTGCCAGAAAGTAAAATCTTAAAATGGAGGAAAAGATAGTACAACAGGTTTTCCCAAGGAAAGCATAACTAAATCGTTCCTAGAAATACAGCCCAATGGAATATCTCTTTTATTCTTTTCTGAAATTATACAAGTTCCAAATAGAAAAACATGACATACTTAAGGTAACTTAAGAAAAGAGACTATTTTAATAAAGAGACTATTTTTAAAAGTACAGGTGAATGTAGGGGAATCAAAACATAATACAATAACTCAGGCTGTTAAAGGCAGAACAATATTCACAACTATGCCCAAAGGGATGGAGGCAGCATGATTATTGAAATCACAGAGCAAATGACGCTGTTTTGAGAGTTGTGTAATAAGATCAGAGCATGCACTACATGGGTGTTGTTAGGAAATAAAGCCTCTCACTTTACTCTGATCTCATGTAGTTACTCCCCCTTGGCAGAATTCATGGGGAATCTAGGGGGCAATGCAGCCTCAACTATTGCCTGCACACATCTGTAAGCTAACGTAGCCAGGGGCAGAAGAACAGGCTTGTCACAGAACATCACCTACAATGACAGGTCAGTCTTCATTAGAAACTCATCACCTGCTCCGTCAAATGGAACAAGGAAAATTGTATTGAATTTTACCATTCTGCAATCTCCTAAGGCACAGAAGCACAATTGTCTTTTCTCCTTCTTTTTTCAAATATCTTTCACCCTGTTCCCCCAGAATTTATCATATGGTATGATGACCTCCAGTGTTCGTCACATTTCACAAAAATCAAAATTACTGATTTCCTGATTCTTTCTTTTTTTTTTCTATTAGCTAGCCTGTATTTAAATAATCAGTCATAAAATTAGAGGAGTACTTTTCAGAATAGCTTAAACTAAACTTCATTGCCAAATTTGACTGCATAAAGTTAGAGCTACGAGTTAATAAAGATGTGGTAAACTAAAAACTATGTACTTTAATAGTTGTTTCTTATCCTTTCAACTATAAATCACCTCATGAATGTTTAAAGCAAGTTAGGTTTTTACGATGTGTATATATTTTGTGAAACTTCTTTATGTAATAAAATCATTGCTTACTTATATTCAAGAAATGCTTGTGATTATAGGTACACACGTTGACATCATATTCATATTCAAATGTGAAATTAATTCCATTTAAAGATAAGTAACATGTTACCTTTCAAATTACTGAATTAATTTACCTTGATGTCTGAAGTCTCCCTTTCTGCTTCACTGAACACCCCTATTTCATATGTCAAAATGTCTTCCCGACTACTAAGGTTTTTATTCTATTAAAATTCTATGATGTCTTCCTATACTGACACTGTCCAGGTCAACTGATTGCTTTTAAAAAAAGCGAAAGAGAGAGAGAGAGAGAGTGTCACAGAGAGAGAGAGAGACTTAGTACTTTGTACTCTCCCCTTGTTCCACCTCCCTGCAACAGGAATGGTGATCTCACTCTGTTTACACAAAAATGGCTGTAAGTGGGAACCAAGTACATACTGTTTGCCACAAAAGAGCCTGTGTATTGTTTGGGGCATTACTTTGAATATTGATAGATATTCCAAGCAGATTAAATGGACTGAGATTTATGTGGACAATATGTGGAAGTGATCTTAACCCCTAGATCACATCAAATCATCCGGGCTTACTTATGGCAATTTCCATTCACATTGAACCCCAGTTTAATTATTATTAGTGCTACAGTCCCCTCTTACTATCAGGAATTCTGCTTTGGATAACAAAATACATAACAACCTTATTCATAGAATATCACTTCTTTTTGACGTTAACAGATATTAAATAAAAAAAATTGTGCTCATAACTATTCAAGGGATGCTGGTTTAAAGAAATTTCAATAATTTATATTTTATTTTGTATAGGTATTCTGAGAATGTACTATGATGCCATCTCTTATGATTTTTTTCTAAAGGTTAATTTGGTATAATCGTATTTCATAGAGGAATTTTGTTTCCATGAAGAATTTCTGAAGTGATACATAAAACTTTGGGAAATAAGGAGCTAACGACAGTTGTGAAAGCCACTATTTCCTTTCTTTCCAGACATGCCCTTGACCCGTCAGCTTTCTGTTTTCTCTGTTCTGGCTGTCACTTCACTTCTGTTCTGCCAGTCTCTACTGCATGTAGCAAGAGTGACCGCATAATTTATCATCTAAACAGGGACTTTCGAGAGTAAAAGAGAGCTCAATGAATAATGACACCAGGACGGTGGGCTAAACTCCAGACTGCCCCAGGTAAACTGTATTCGTGGTCAGGCTCTCTATGGAGAATATTTAAAAGTTTGGTACCCTCACAGATAAAAAGGGAAAAGTATCTTAAATGAATTAATTTGTGCCCGGTAATTGGCTTCCTCTGAATTGATTTATCTCCATTTAAATTATCTTCAACACATTACCATTAGCTATTGTTATACTATAGTTAGGAAGTGTAGAATTTGTATCTCAATTTAAAAGATACGCTTATGAATTTGTTGCCTCATTTAAAAGATTCTTATCTAGAACAGCCCTTACACATTGTTCACGTAAAGGTAAAATTTAACACCAAGTCTGATTAATATTCCAGAAGGTGAATAAAAAATGAAATCGGTAACATGGGTAAGGATATATCTTTACTTAAATTTATTTTTTATTGTGTATAATCAAATATAAAATAATATACAAGTAGAAAAGGAAAAGAGTATGATAGGAATATGATAACCATTTCAGAGTTCATTGTACAAGCTAATCACAGCATAAATAACATAGCGGATTAAATAAGGGTATGTAAGATTTAAAATAATAAAAGTTATACTCAGTTAAATACCACCAATCCAGCTGAAATTGTTAATAAGAAATTCTTGCTAGGGAATGACGTTTACCTAACATACTGATAGCATATTCAGAAGTATTCTAGACTGATGAGAATATGTTCCATTTATGAGGAATCTATTTATCAAATACCTTACCTTTGTTTAAGAAGTATAGTGATATATTTTGCAAATAAAACACAAAGTATATACATTAACTACTCTATTTTTCTTCCCAAATTTTAAAAACCCTGTTCTGAGTTCTTGAACACAGTTCTGCGTAATCAGAATAACCACAGTAAATCATTACTGAATACAGATTTAATTCAAACTTCATTGGTTAATAATGTTTCAATGGCCTATTCATCAGATGAATATAGCTGACACAGGAAAACAAACATAAGTCAATCAAACAAAGAAAATGTCCAAATGCAGTATGAAAAACTCAAAAATGCTTTCAGTCCCCTCTTTAAAGGGCATTTAGGGTAAAATAGATTGCTTTTGAATGGTGGATTTTTTTTTCCTCTCTAAAAAGTGCTTATGGAATAAAACACAATTAACAATGAATCAAATTTTCAGGCTTTTAACTCAAACTGTCAGTTTGTTCAAACACCTTATACTTACTAAGGCAGTATAAAAAATGGAGCTGCACTGATTATGGCTTTACAGAATGTCAACTTGTAGTATTGGTAGCCTATTGGAAATGACTTTTGGGCCAGGGCTCATGAAGGACTAGCTATGTGATCGTTTCTAAGAATAATACAGATCCTTTCTAAAAATAATACAAAAATTAGGAAAAAAAACTGAATTGGTAACATAGACTTTTACAATTCTCAATTCAGCTAAATATAAAAATAATTTTCTTCTTTTCAGTTGTTAAGAAACAATGATTTAAATATGTTCTTTATTTTTAATACAATGATAATGGTGATTTGCAGGTAGTGCTACTGAAATAAATTCATGGGTACAGTCTTAAACCAATAAAATAAGGCAGAAATATAAATTGTGGCAAGCTACCTATAAATAAGAGATTGAAGTTAAATACATATATTTAATTATATAACAATTAATGTATGTATAACTCATATATATTATTTAATTTAATTAATATACATTGTTAAATTATTTAACGATAATTAATTAATTTAATTAATTAATATATGTGTTATACATACACATACATATTATACATGTGTTATACATACACATGTGTGTGTGATATATTTTATCCATTAGCATTTGTCTGTGTATCTATTTTCTACCTACCTGCAGATGTGAATGAAGAAATCCACAAATCCTAATTTTGGAAAGGGAATTGTATGGGGAGAGACAGAGAGAATGAGAGCTTTCAATTTGTTTTGGGAATGCTAAAATCTCTAAACTGATCTTCTGAGTTTTAAATCTGTAACATTATCAATTAAGAGATATTTGGAGCCTACAAATCTAGTATCCTTCACCCACATATAATGTTAGAGAAGAACAGAGTCATGTTTTCATTGACTTAATAGTATTGAGAAATAATAAGCAGTGAAGGAACATAGAGTTCAGCAGTAGGAGGCAGTGGGATGGATGATCCATAAGAAGTAGACATATTTAGAGAGAAGACTTGAAAAGGCAAAGGAACAAGCCATGAAGGAAGGTATCAGGCGAGTAACATTCCAGAAACAGTAAGTACAAGGAGACATTAATATAAAAGCAGTCCTGCGGTATTACAGAAATTGCAGGGAGTGCCTAAGAGGAGAGAATAATTTTTGCTAAAAATTTCAAGTACTAATTTTCTGCTAATATAAATCATTATGCAAACAACTGCATGCCTATATATAAGATGCAGAAATTTATGTTTCTTTCTTCATAATTTCAAGGATAGATGACTTGTTCTTACGGTAGAGCTTAGCAACCTCAGCATACAATTGCTTTTCTTCCCTTATTAAGTCTAGAACTTTTACCTTTTCACTTTAAGGAAGCTAATTATGGCTTTTTTTTTTTTTTTTTGGCTTATCTGAATTGCCAGCATCACTACTCTTGTGCTTTGGAGATGTTATTAAGTAAAATAAGCGTATGTGAACACAAGCATTGTGACATTGTGACAGTGAGTTAAGAATGGAGGTGGCTACATTCAACACTTATTCATGGTTTTTTCTGAAATTTTATATTTAATATTTTCAGACCAAGGTAGAATATGGTCTGAAACTACAGAATGCAAAACTGCAAAAGAGGGTGCTTACATATTTTATTTATGCCTATTTCTAAGATTTGTATATAATTTCAACCTTATGCTTTCTGTTGTTGACATCATATTTTATCAAAATGTTGTACTACTAGAACTTTTACAAGTGATCAACTTATGAATAATTATATCAATTATTTCATATGTATCTCATTTCTAATATATGGTTAGGCAGTAATTTGGTTTAAATTCTTTACTAGAATTCTTCAGTTTTCTAGAAATGTTTAAAATATGCTTTTTAAATTTATCTATCTATCTATATATATCTATACATTATTTTCTATGTGACTGAAAATCCAGATATTCAATAGTACCCATAAAATTTTTTTTAAATCTTTCAAAAATCTTCATGATAAATCTTTCACTTCAGCTACTCTCCCAAGTCAACATGCTGATTTTTGCTACCTTGAAAATAGTGTTATAAACCTTCTTAATATTATAGACCTCTAAGTCTATAAGTTGTATAATGCTTTGCAACTTAATTTATAATATTTAAATTATCTTAAATCTATTTAGGTTGCTTCAATATTCTGTACTGTTGTGCCTTTATAAGTTATTTTTTCAATTTTTGTTATGCACATAGGTTATGTGCAGGTAAAGTCAGGGCTTTTAGGGTACCCATTACCCAAATAATGTACACTTTACCCATTAAGTCTTCTATTCAATTTTAAACATCTTTCAGGATATCTAAGAGTTGCACTTTTGATACTTTTTCACATCTGCTTAATGAAATATGAATACGTAACTAGTAGTTATTTTATTCCAAAGCTTTATATTACTACATTGATAATTATTGCTTAATTTTTCTATGACAATATGCTTATAGAATTTTTAATATGTCCTTATGTTTTGGGAAAAAATAATCAGGCCAAAGAGATTGATTTGGTATATTTATTATCATATTGTTGATGTTTCTATTATTTTTACATGCACATATATAAATGGAGAATTCTTTTCATTTGAGAAATAATTCCTTCTATAACACTATATATTCAAAAGACATTTTTGCAAAATATTAGGAAATTATTTCATGTGGCCATTATGCAGTTTTGAACACAAAAGAATATTTTGAAAAATCTAATACATCAAATACAAAACTAATGATATTTTATAAGAAGAGTTATGAATATTTAAACCAACCAGAGCATTCTGGAAATGATGGCAGAAGCAATGGTAATGTAAATTGGTTTTGAAATATTTAGACTTATGTAAATGTTGTAAAAATAGCCCAAAGAGATTCTGTATATCTTTTACTTAGAGATAGATGGATGGATGGATGGATGGATGGATGGATGGATGGATGGATGGATGGATGGATGGATTGATGGATAGATAGATATTGTTAGAATAAAGCTGAATATACGAAGACCTCTTGAAATAGCTCTCTGTATGGGGAATAAGACATGTACACCAGAATTGCCCATGAGTTTTCTTTAAAACTACATCTCTACTTCTACTCTAACCAAGAATTTCCTCATGCCATATATAGTCACCAATTTTATATTTCTGCTTTCTTAATACTCCTACCCTCGTTGGACCTAATCATTTGCAAGTAAGATGTAATTTAAAAGAACCAATAGGTAGAATAATATTGCCAAACATAACCCAAATGAATTAGAAATTTTTTGATGTACACCTTCATTAATAATTTCCAGAGTGTAGGCAATCAAAAATCTCACACAAACTTTGAAGAAGTCTGATTCATTGAGGGTGGCTCCCTAGGCCCTACCTTTCCATATCTAAAAAGCATATTTTGGATAAGGGAAGGATATGGATATGCATTTTCAACCCTGTATAACAAATGAAGTCCTTAATGAGATTGGTGGTATTAATATACGCAGTGGAAATAATTGAATTTCACACATCTTCATTTTATCACCTGGAAATTACATTGCTGAGTAGTGAAGAATTATTGTGCTCCAGAACAGACCTGGCCTCTCTCCTTGGCTACTGTGAGGAAATGTCTAGGGGCTTGGAATGTTCTGTCTGGAAATTTGCTTGCTTGAAAATTCAGACAGTGGATTGTCTAATAATGTTATTTATGGTGGAGCTTTGGACTACACAGTATCATTCCAGATTACTGGAAAATCTAGAGACTAAAGGTACTGGCCTGACTTCTGGAAGGGGCTAAAGACTAAAGATCAGCAATATAGGGATATGGCATTGAGCCTACAACCCCTGAACACTGAAAGTTTCACTGAGCTTCCCTGGATGACAATACTCTATGTGAATTGTCACATATCATGGTCAAGTGGAATTAACTCTGTCTATGACTCCACAAGGAAAGGACAACAGTAAGTTCCATATTTGGACCCACTGGACACTGCATCATGCGTCTCTTCCTTTCACTGACTTAATTTATATCCTCTCTTGTAACTCACCATTTTAACTAGGAGTATAACACCTTTTATTAATTTCTGTGCTCATCTTTCTAGTGAATTACTGAATCTCAGATTAGTTTGAGAAGTCTCAAAATGTGTAGTTGATGTCAGAAGCAAGGGAAGTCTTGCGTGGTGACTGTATCTTCAAATTTTGCTATTTGGATAAATTCTTTGTAATAGCCATGACACATAGATTCAAGTTTTATTTGCTACAAGTAATTCTTAGACAAGTACAGTACTGTACGGTTCATTTAATACAAAAGACATCCACTCTAAAACATCATTGTTAATTTATACAGACTGGATCACCTGTCTTCTTTTTATTCCTTGGAAGTGTTCTCCAAGTCAAGGGAGGAATTGCATTAGTAAAAAGAATAAATGAATGAATGTAGACCAGCTGTTTTAACACCTACATCACCTTCCATAGTAGGAGTTTAAAGGTATCAGCTACCACCCTAAAGTCCTTGCATCAGTAGCCAAAATGAAAACTACTATTGTTTTAAAAATTTAAGCAAACAAATATATCTTGAGTCTTCTCTAGGATACAATCTATGGGATAAGATGAACTATTGGTCTCTTATGATGTTTTTTCTTTATATCTGTTATGTTAATCTCTTCAAAGTGTAAGTGATCAATATTCTTTTAATTCCCAAATGACTCCTATGCTCAGTAGCATTACTTCTCACTCCCTGCAAATTTTCATATTAAACTACTGTAAGATTTATAAATTAATACTGTAATACAAAATCATTACTCATAAAGTGAAAAGTAGTCCATAAATCAAGGTTGTTAATTACTACTTTCAGTCTTATTAAGATGAAAGATTATATCATTTTAGCTTTCATAGAATGTTTTTAATAAACAGATGTCCATGGCCTTGCGTTAATCTGTATTCTAAGAATATCTAATATTTGAATCATTTATTGTCTTCTGTTTTGTAAATCAATAATAATTTAGTACAAATTTGCCATCAGATCCTTGAAATATTAACGATATTTATTATCTAAAAGAGATCAGAATCATGAGGAAAAAACAATGTATAACACTATGAACCACTAAATTTCAAAATATGAAATCTTCTGAGGTTTTGATGAAGACCTTATTTTCTCTGTGTTTCAGAATTGGTGTTACAGAATGAATGTTTATATTCTTGAAAAATGTATGTATACTTAACCTCATTGTGATGGTATTGGAAGGTGGAGTCTGTGGAATGTAAACATGTCATATGGTAGAGACTAATAAGATGAGAATGATTATAAAAATGTCACCTGAGAATTTGTTTGCTTTCTGTCTGCTGTCTGCCATGTGAGGTTACAGGGAGAACTTGCAGGCTGTAATCTAATAGAGAGCCTTCACCAGACCTGACCATGCTGACGTTCTGATCTTGGGGAAGTGCAAAAGCATTAGGCTTACGCCTATAATCCTAGCACTATAAGAGGCCAAAGCAGGTGCATCACCTGAGTTCAGGAGTTCAAGACCAGCCTGTACAAGTGCAAGACCCCATTTCTAAAAAATTATCCAGTGTTGTGGCAGTTACCTGTAGTCTCAGCTACTTGGGAGGCTGAGGCAAGAGGATTGCTTGAGCCCAAGAGTTTGAGGTTGCTGTGACCTATGATGCCTCGGCACTCTACTGGGGGCAAGAAAGTGAAATTCTGTCTCCAAAAAAAAAAAAAAAAAAAGAATTTTTTGTCATCTAAACACCACTCAGTCTAGAGTAATTTTTTATAACAAGCCAAATTGACTAACATAGTTGAGATTATAATGATGACCCTAATTCATGATCCATTTTTATAGTTAAAGGGACCATCTTTGCTCACAGGTTCCAGAGAGAACTGAGAGAAGGAAGAAGTCCATATTATTTCTTGGCATTTGAAACATTATTCCCAGCTCACTAGAACAAAACCTGCATCTCCTGTGAACAAAAGGTCTTTGAAATAGAATTTGTAGGAAAGAGATTCTATTCCATTGTGCAGTTTGTACACACCAGGGAGAAACACCCGTCAGTGTAAAATGAAGCTGCATTGCAGGTTTTATAGCAAAAGTCCTTTCCCAGGTTCCCAATCAGGTACATTTATGTAAATGAAAGATTGAAACTTGCGTAGTTCTGTCTGGCAGACACAACTGAACTCTTATTGATTGATACAGCTAAGTCATCTCTGAATTGTTGGTTCAAGTGATGTCTGAAAGTCCCAAAGATAAAAAGCTGTGGGTTTTGTGGGAACTGAGAATAAAATGTTTGGTCTCTTATCAGCAAATGGCTTTTTGGCTCTATTTTAAATTTAGGGCCCGTTAGACACTTGGGAGCCATCTTGCAGATTAGATCCTACAGGCAGGCTCATGTTTGTTCACACTCCTTTCTCCACAACCTGCAAATTTTTAACTACCCCAAAATGTCTCAAGAGCTGCGAAGGTGAGAGTGTTTAACCAAACAATTAAATAAAAATCTACAAAAACCAAGAAAATAAGCAATGAATAGTACCTATTTAAAGTAAATAAGTTTTAGAAAATGAACTTAAACTACAATAGAAAGTGGTACCGATAAGAATTGGTTGAAGAGGGCGGCGCCTGTGGCTCAGTGAGCAGGGCGCTGGCCCCATACACTGAGGGTGGCAGGTTCAAACCCAGCCCTGGCTGAATTGAAACAAGAATTGGTTGAAGAAAAGGGAATATAACCAACAGTATAAGTATCTGTTCCAGTACACCCCTGGAAGAACATATACTATATAGAAAACAAAACAAACAGTAATTTAACTATATTCACCCAAGATTCTATTTATCTGATATTATGTAGAAAGAGAACATTGAAGGACTCAGAAAATTTAGAATCAATGATTTCTATTTGAAGAAAGCAAATGTAATTGTTAAAAGTAATAAATGCTAGTATTTGCATCTGTAAAGCACTTGAGATTGTTTTTTTCATGTCTAAATACTTAGTAATAATTTGGGATTACATATACGAACTAATCAAAATGTAGAAATTGGAATGGAAATAGTCATGGAATTTAGAAAAGTATAATATTTATAATGATATCAAGAAATAAACACAGACAAATATGTCTTTGTAAAAAATTGTTATTAATCCTTATAATAAGAAATATTTTGCTTCGTTTTGAATATTAGCAATAAGGAGATCACTGATTAATTCAAAGGCAGAGTGAAAATTTCAATTTCCAAGTTGAAAAGAGAAGTAATGATAATATATAAAATCCTACACATACTTTCATAAATGTGAACTTCCCATCAAACACAATAGCAAGAACTTAAGTAGAAAACAAACAGGAAAATAGCCTGAATACATAAATATATAAAAGTTGAATATACCATGTTAGGTTCAGTCTTATTAGTAATTGGAAAAAAGCAAACTATAACCTTGATAAGTTACCATTTTTATCAAAGGGCGAGGAAAATATAAGAGGTCTGGAAACACTAAATAGTGACAAGGAATTTTCAATTACTTTTAGAAATACCTTAGAAGTATAAATATTTATTGCCACTTTGGTAAACTATTTTTAGTTCTTGTGTAAGTTTGGACATTTTTATACTGTTATGGTTGAAATATGTCTTCTAAAATCCTTATATTGAAATCTGATTCCCAATCACCTCAGAATGTACCCTGATTTAGAAATGGGGTATTACAGAGATAATCAGAGTAGGCCCTAGTCCGTGTGACTGGTGTCCGTATAAG
Source organism: Perodicticus potto (assembly GCA_963574655.1). Lineage (NCBI taxonomy): Eukaryota > Metazoa > Chordata > Mammalia > Primates > Lorisidae > Perodicticus > Perodicticus potto. The sequence continues at coordinate 14,158 of CAUYRH010035848.1, forward strand.
CAGAGGAAATCTGGACACAGAAATAGATAGAGGGACAATGATGTAAAGAGACATTGCTCAAAGACAGTTATCTGCCAGCCAAGAAGAAATGACTAGAACAGAAAATTTCTAAATAATCCTCATAGGAAACCAAACCTCCCTATATCTGGATATTAGACTTCTAGTCTCCTGAACTATAAGACAAAAAATTTCTGTCTCTAACACCACCCAGTTTCTGGTACTTTGTAATAGGAATCCTAACAAACTAATTACACTTAGCTTGTGAATTTTACCAAGATGACTACCTGAGTGAGATCAGGAGTTGCTACACAGAGGCTAATAAGCCAAATTCAGCTCACACTCATTCATCTACTATTGATTATCTGTACCTTCTTCTCACCACAACCACGGAGATGAGTAGTGGGGACAGAGAACGTATGGCCAGCTAGGCTGAAAATATTTACTGTCTCGACCTCTATTGAAAAGTTTGACAATAGGAAGACATGCAATATTTCAGCTCTCTGAAAATAATAAGAGGATTGTAAAAACCCAAATGTTCACTGACATGAGTGGATAGGTAAAGTATATTATACAAGCAGAACTATTTACTCATAAATGATTAACAACCACCCCTTTGCCCCAGAGTCAATGTACATATATGTCTCTGAGTACAGAACCTCAAAATACATTTTATTGATATACAGGGTATGTATTAATTACAATTTATAATAAAATATGTAATACACTTATAATTTTCAGATAGCCAGTTAAGTCTCACAAATTACTTTCATTCAGACTGTTCAACCTTTTGGCTTCTCTGAGCAACGGAAGAAAAGAGTTGTCTCGGGTCACACATTAAACACACAAACATGAACAAGAGCTGATGAACAAAACAAAAATGTCTGTGCATAATTTTCATGATATTCATCAACACGGGTAAGTAAAATAATTCCTTATGTAATCCACATGCATCTTACAGGCTGGCAGGCTGGACACCCTGCACCATTCTTTCATTTGTAAGGAAACTTTGGTTGCAATCCACGAATAAGTGTAAATTGATTTGTATGTAGGTTGGTGTCATTTGCACTAACAAGTCTGTCAAACCTATAACAGCAATGATTCCTTAGAACTTCACTCATTGAACTTGACTTGAGTGATTTCATTACTGAATTCATTGCTATAGTGTTTTACAAATGGTGGAAGAATATTTTCTCAAAGTTTTGTGATGTTCTCTTGTGTTGTTTACTGCCACAAGATACTTTAAGGTTTAATCTGCATTATTAACATTCTATTCAGCATTTCTTGAGTCTAAACAACCAACAGAAAAATAGATCAAGTTCTAATATTTAGCATTTGCCAATGTCCTTGTTGAGATATTCCTACCATGGCTCATTTCAACTCTGCGTGTGTGAGTGTAAAATTTCCTTGTTATTCATGAACCCAGGAATTCTGTATGCTCTTCCAAGTCCACATTGAGCTTTTTCCAGTTTTTTATATTCTTCTTACTGATGTCTGACTGCATCTCCTCCAGTTAAACAAGAGCCCGTGTCCATTTATTCTTGAGGTCCTTTATTTTTCATTTGATTTCAAGTTAGTTAGTTACGTTGTTACTCTATTGCTTATTGGATTCAAGAAAGTGTGGGGAAGTGCAGATTGCCTCAGTCGCTGTGGCTGAGAGGGTAAAAGAATTTTTTTCTATTTTTTTGCATTTACTATATCTGGAGGAGAAACTAGACACCCATTGAATTATTTTAATAGTTTCTTCTTCTACTATGTGAAATTTTCCAGTATCTTGCCCTATGCCAATCCACTATGCTGCCAAAGATAAATCATTCCTTTTTTAGCTAAAAAAAGATTCAGCTGATCATCAAGTCTAGATGTCTTAATGCTAGAGAGGAGTAAAGAGTGAGGGCATGAGATGTTACTTTAATTTACCACCTTTTTCCTCAAACAGTGGTTTTTCAAGTAAACATGATGCTTTTTATTTTACATACCTATTTTATATATTCTATGACAGAATAGAATATATATATCTATTATATATTCCATTAATCCTCTAGCATGAAAATTTACATTTTCTATTTGAATCTGTTACCATTAATTGCTTATAATAAAATATTGTTTCATTGTTTTCTATTGTAAAATTGTATTAAACACTGCTCATTGCTGAGGGGGTGGCACAAATGAAAATCACATCACCTACTCTATTAAATTTGTGATTATTATATTAATGCATGAACTTGAAATGAGGTTTCAGGATATAAAGAATACCAATGTTGTACATGTGCAAAATGTGTTGCATATGACTGTACTTTTGTTTATTACATAGTGTCAGACAATTGTATTTTTGCATCTAATATACTTAGTTTGATCTAATTACCACATTAAATTATCATCACATTATGCATGCCTCTATTGTAGAATCTCAAATGCTAACATCTGCAGCATTGTTTTAATGCTGTTTCGAGCTATAATAAACATGTCAAAATGATACTCTTTCTTCCACATTAACTTTAGACTATTATTTATTTCAAGTTGCAACTTCTTTTTTTTCTAATTACTGACATTATAATTAAAGTCACTTATTTTCAAAGGAAGCTGAGGAATAGAATGATTGTCATGAACATATTTTTAGATTAATTTTATATTTCTTGAAAAATCAACAATTTTATCATGAAAACTCTGTTGTCTTACCAGCATCTCAAGGAGACAGATTAATTTTCTGTGCTGTACTGTGTTGGTAACTGACAGCTTTGAATGTCCTCTTTGAAGTCTCTCCAATCCTTGCACGTCGGTACTTTTAAAAGTTTTCAGTAATGGCAACATATCAAACCATCATGGCTAAAAGACCACTATAGTGACAGTATAAATTTAGAATTCCATATATAGTATTTTATATTTTACTACATTTAAATAAATTGAATTTTAAGATTATGATGACATTTAAAAATTCAGTTTTATTTTCAATTAGTTACATATGAAATAGGAAATATCTAGCTTTGGGTTCAACCTGTGATTTGATTGACAGAAGCCAGAAGGCTTTAAGCAGGGACTTGTAAAAAGGGGCAGGAGAAGAAGGGGAAAGGACTCTTCTAGGGTGACCTGTGCAGTCATTGGTCACTAGCTGTTGGTGAGCAGAGTGGAGGGGGGGGGTGAGGGAGGGACGGTGTGGTGTAGGGGCTGGGAGAACTTCCCCTAGTGGATTGGGCAAAAACAGCTCACCAAGTTCAAAGATGGCCAATCAACAGAGGCCAGTCAATTAAAGAAACCACTCAGTATAAGCCAGCTAGCTTTACCCTATCAGTGTTTACCAGCAAGATTTGGGTGGGCAGGCAAAGCATAAAAGCCCCAAACAGATACACTTCAGCAGCAACTCCTTCCAGACCTCTTCCTTTATATTGGAAGCTTGTCTATCTTCTAATAAACTATTGTACTACCACTGTTGCTTGCTTGTGGTCTGTGAATTAATTCTTCAAATCCTGAGACCAAGAATCATTCAGGAGAAGAGAAATCACGTTGTATTATTTTGGTTAAACTATATGTTTGTTGGTTTAGAAATTGCTTACTTGCTCCTTTCAGCTTAGAAGTCTTGTCTATCTTTGCTTAATATATTCCTTATATTTTCTGATGCTATTATAAAAGGATTCAACAATTTAATATTCAATTGTTAGATGTAGTTAAATAAAAATAAATATGATTCTATTACTATATCCTGAAGCCCTGATAAATCCACCGATTAGTTACATTTGCCTGACAAAAATGTTAAGATTATATAACCACATATGACATTTGCAAAGAAAAAATAAAGACTATTTTTCCTATAGTATGCTCCTTTTTCTTTTTCCTGTCTTATTGTAACGACCTAAAATACAGAGCACTATACTTTTGTGGTCAGAGTGTACATTCTACATTTTCCCTGATGTTAGTAAGAAGTAGTTCATATCTATCCATCAGGTATGAGAATAGATGTAGGGAATTATATTATGTGTAAGAATTCATTTTACAAAATCAAGAAAGTTCTCTTCTTTAAATGTTGACGAGTTTTGTCACAGATAAGTGCTGAATTTTATCAAATATTGGCCAGGCGTGATGGGCTCACCTGTAACCCGAGCACTCGGTGAGGCCAAGGCAGGAGGTTTGCTTGGAGTCAGGAGGCCAGCTTGTGCAAGAAGAGACCCCATCTCTACTAAAAATAGAAAAAGTAGCTAAACATGGTGGAGGGTTCCTGTAGTTTCAGCTGCTCGGGAAGTTGGGTCAGAAAGATGACTTTAGTCCAAGAGTTTGAAGTTGCTCTGAGCTAGGCTGATGCCATGGCACTCTAGCTTGGAGCAACAGAGTGAGACTTTATCTAAAAAAAAAAAAAATACTTTCTCTTGTGATTCTTAAGAAAAAACCAAAAGCTTTTTCTGCATCAATTGAGAGAATCATATGGTCTTTATTTTTTAATTTGTTTATGTCCTGAATTACATTTATAGATTTGCATATATTGAACCAGCCTTGAGACCCTGGGATAAAGCCCACTTGGTCATGGTGTATAATATGTTTGATGTGTTGTTGGATTCTGTTTGTTAAGATCATGTTGAGTATTTTTGCATCAATATTCATTAGTGATATTGGTCTATAATTTTCTTTTCTTGTTGGGTCTTTCCCTGGTTTAGGGATCAAGGTGATGTTTGCTTCATAGAATGTGTTGGGTAGTATTCCTTCTTTTTTTATAATTTGGAAGAGATTTAGTAATATAGGTACTAGTTCTTCTTTAAAGGTTTGGTAGAATTCTGATGTGAAGATGTCTGGTCCCAGACTTTTCTTTTTAGGGAGATTTTGTATAGTTGATGCTATTTCAGAACTTGATATAGGCCTGTTCAACGTTTCCACTTCGTTCTGGCTAAGTCTTGGTAGGTAGTGTGCTTCCAAGTATTGATCAATTTCTTTTATATTTTCATATTTCTGAGAGTAAAGTTTCTTATAATATTCATTAAGGATTTTTTGAATTTCTGAGGGGTCTGTTGTTATTTTGTCTTTACCATTTCTGATTGATGAAATTAGAGATTTTACTCTTTCTTTCCTGGTTAGGTTAGACAAAGGCTTATCTATTTTATTGACCTTTTTAAAAAAACAATTTTTTGATTTATTGATCTGTGGTATAATTCTTTTGTTTTCAATTTAATTTAATTCTGCTCTAATTTTGATTATTTCTTTTCTTCTGCTCACTTTGGGGTTAGAATGTTCTTCCTTCTCCAGTTGCTTAAGATGTCCCATTAAGTTGTTAACTTCCTCTCTTTCTGTTTTCTTGAGGAAGGCTTAGAGTGCTATAAATTTCACTCTTAGGACTGCCTTTGCAGTATCCCAGAGGTTCTGATAATTTGTGGCTTCATTGTCATTTTGTTCCAAAAATTTGGTAATTTCCTTCTTAATCTTGTCAATGACCCATCTATCCTTCAGCATAATGTTATTTAGCTTCAATGTTTTTGTATGAGTATGCATATTCCTGTTGTTATTGAGTTCAACTTTTATTCCATGGTGGTCTGAGAAGATGCAAGGATAATGTCTATTCTTTTAAATTTGCTGAGGTTGGACTTGTGACCTAGGATGTATGTTCTGTGGGCTGATGAGAAGAATGTGTATTCAGTTTTGTTGGGATGAAATGTTCTGCAGATGTCTGTTAAATCCAAATGTTGGATGGTTAAGTTTAAATCTAAAATTTCTTTGCTTAGCTTCTTTTTGGAGGATCTATCCAGCACTGCTAAAAGGGTGTTAAAATCTCCAACTACTATGGAGCTAAAGGTAATCAAGTTGCTCATGTCTGTTAGCGTTTCTCTTATAAATTGAGGCGCATTCTGGTTGGGTGTATAAATATTAATAATTGAAATCTCATCATATTTAGTACTACCTTTAACAAATATGAAGTGTCCATCCTATATCCAACATCCCTTCATGACCAGAACACTTAAGAAAATTGGTATAGAAGGGACATTTCTCAAACTAATAGAGGCCATCTACAGCAAACCCACAGCCAATATCATATTGAATGGAGTTAAATTAAAATCATTTCCACTCAGATCAGGAACCAGGCTAGGTTGCCCATTATCTTCACTGCTCTTTAACATTGTAATGGAAGTTTTAGCCATTGCAATTAGGGAAGAAAAGGTGATAAAGGGTATCCACATAGGGTCAGAAGAGATCAAACTTTCACTCTTCGCAGATGATACGATTGTATATCTGGAAAACACCAGGGATTCTGCTATGAAACTTTTAGAAGTGATCAAGGAATACAGCAATGTCTCAGGATACAAAATTAACACCCATAAATCTGTAGCCTTTATGTACACCAACAATAGCCAAGTTGAAAAATCAGTCAAGGACTCTATACCTTTCATAGTAGTGCCAAAGAAGATGAAATATTTGGAAGTTTACCTAACAAAGGATGTGAAAGATCTTTATAAAGAGAACTATGAAACTTTAAGAAAAGAAATGTCTGAAAATGTTAACAAATGGAAAAACATACCATGCTCATGGCTGGGAAGAATCAACATTGTTAAAATGTCTATACTACCCAAAGCAATATATACTTTTAATGCAATTCCTATTAAAGCATCATTGTCATATTTTAAAGATCTTGAAAAAAATATTTAGTTTTATATGGAATCAGAAAAAACCTTGAATAGCCAAGACATTACTCAAAAATAACAGCAAAGCAGGAGGAATCACACTACCAGACCTGAGACTCTACTATAAATCGATAGTGATCAAAACAGCATGGTACTGGCACAAAAACAGAAAGATAGATGTTTGTAACAGAATAGAGAACCAAGAGATGAATCCAGCTACTCATTGTTATTTGATCTTTGACAAGCCAATTATAAACATTCAGTGGGGAAAAGACTCCCTATTTAACAATGGTGCTGGGTGAACTGGCTAGCGACCTGTAGAAGACTGAAACTGGACCCACATCTTTCACCATTAACTAAGATAGATTCTGGGTGGTGCCTGTGGCTCAGCGAGTGGGGTGCCAGCCCCATATACTGAAGGTGGCGGGTTCAAACCCAGCCTCTGGCCAAACTGCAAAAAAAAAACTAAGATAGATTCTCACTGGATTAAAGGCTTAAACTTAAGACATGAAACTATAAAAATTCTAAAAGAAAGTGCAGGAAAACACTTGAAGGAATCGGCTTGGGTGAATATTTTATGAGGAGGACTCCCCAGGCAATTGAAATAGTATCTAAAATACACTACTGGGACCTGATCAAACTAAAAAGCTTCTGCATAGCCAAGAACGTTGTAAGTATAGCAAGCAGACATCCCTCAGAATGGGAGAAAATATTTGTAGGTTATACCTCCAACAAAGGTTTAATAACCAGAATCCACAGAGAACTCAAACATTTTAGCAAGAAAAGAACAAGTGATCCCATCTCCAGATGGGCAATGGACTTGAAGAGAAACTTCTCTAAAGAAGACAGGTGCACGGCCTACAGACACATGAAAAAATGCTCACCATCCTTAATCATCAGAGAAATGCAAATCAAAACTACTTTGAGATATCACCTAACTACAGTAAGATTAGCCCACATAACAAAATCCCCAAACCAGAGATGTTGGCATGGATGTAGAGAAAAGGGAACACTTCTACACTGCTGGTGGGAATGCACACTAATATGTTCCTTTTGGAAGGATGTTTGGAGAACACTTAGAGATCTAGAAATAGACCTGCCATTCGACCCTATAATTCCTTTACTTGATATATACCCTGAAGATGAAAAATTACATTATAACAAAGACATCTGTACCAAAATGTTCATTGCAGCCCAATTCATAATTGCTAAGTCATGGAAGAAGCCCAAGTGCCCATCGACCCACGAATGCTTTAATTAATTGTGGTACATGTATACCATGGAATACTATGCAGCCTTAAAGAAAGATGGAGACTTGACCTCTTTCATGTTTACATGGATAGAGTTGGAACATATTCTGCTTAGCAAAGTATCTCAAGAATGGAAGAAAAAGTATCCAATGTACTCAGCCCTACTATGAAGCAAATTTATAGCTTTCATTTGAAGGCTATAACCCAATCACAGCATAAGAATATGGAGAAAGTGGTGAGGGAGAGGAGGGGAGGGAGGAGGTTAGACGGAGGAGGGTAGATGGTGGGGCCACACCTATGGTGCATCTTAGATAGGTTCAGACAAAACTTACTAAATGCAGAATACAAATATCTTCATACAATAACTAAGAAATGATGATGGCTATGTCAAACAGTTTGATGAAGATGCTTCAGATTATATATGAAACCAGCTCATTGTACCCCTTGACTGCACTAATGTACTAAGCTATGCTTCAACAACAAAAAAGTAAAAACCAAAAAACAAGAAAAGAAAAAAGCAAATGCTTTCTCTTCAACTCTTAAAAAGTTCGTTTCTAATCTTGATTCCATTAATATGAATTATATTGATTGCTTTTCTCACTTTAAAGCAAGTTTGCTTTCCTTAAAGAAATCCTATCTGGCCATTTTTTACATACTGCTAAATTCTATTTGATACTTATTAAAGATCCTTACACTTTGATCACAGTGAAAATGGGCATCTAATCTTCTTTCTTCCTTCATCATTATTATTTTTTAAATATATTTCTCACGTTTTGGTATTGAAATTGTATTTGTCCACTGATGTTTCTTAGGAAACACTGCTTTTATTACCCAAATTTTTTCTTCAGTAGGTCCGTGGTCTCCAGTATTCAAAGAATGAATCCACAGACCACAGATCAGTGGTAAGAAAGGATTTATTTTACCAAAAAAAAAAAAAGAATATGGAACAAGCACCAAGCACCAGAGCTCCTAGCAGAGGGAAAGACCAAGTCTGAAAATCTCCTTTCTGCCTGGGTTCTCTGTCTAGGGGTATATATAATGGCATGGTTCCTCTGTAGTTACATTTGGCCAGGATGTGGTAACTAATGAATGGATGTGGTCCCCTCTGCTGGGGTAGAATGAGTGAGTGAATCAGTGAATGGATACAGTCCCTTCCACTGGGGCAAGAGGAATGAGTGCATTAATGAATGGATACAGCCCATTCATGAAATTGTCCAGCCGAGGTAATGAGGGGTCCCTGTTCAGCGCAGAATAGGGGAACTCAGCATCACCCTTGGGCCTATCAAATGTTCACAGTAGTGCAGCCAGGGGAGGGCTCTCTAGTTCCAAAGGTGGTTCAGCGGTTGGCACCGGTATTTGCGAGGGCTGTTCCGTGATCTCCCTCTACTAACTAGGGGCCCGCGAGCTTCCACAGAGGTCATCCTCTCTGTCGCACTTGGTTCTCCAGCTCTCTGCTCCCCTCAGCTCAGTGCGGGGGATACAGAAGGCATGGAAGGTCCTCCCAAGGGGCTGGCGCTGACCTAGCCGGGACACACCCACCCAGTATCAATCTTATACTTTTCAAAATAGCTTTTATAAAATTCCTTTTCTAAAGAATTAAATTCCTTAAAGTTGTGATAGAAATCACCAGTAAAATTATCTGGGCCTAAAATTTTATCGCGAGGAACTATTTTTAATAATATATAAGAAAATAAAATTACTAAATATACGTATGTAGGGAACTTTTCAGATTTTCTGTTTAATCTTGTGATGTTGTGTATGGTTCACTTAAATTGTGTTTATAAGAAATTTCCCAATTTCCCTTATATTGTCACATAAGTGAACATAAAATTGTTCATTATATTGCCTTATCGTTCTTTTATTTGTGGAAAGCCTGTACTGACAATTTCTGTTTCATACTTGATTTTGGTAATCTGTGAGCGGTGGTTGCCAGTGGGGGTGGGGGAGATGAATAGAGGACGCACAGAGGATTTTTAAGGTTGTAAAAGTGATTTGGGGTGATTATGATGTGTCTATACAGATGAATTTAATAATTGTACCCCTCTGGTGGGTGGATATTGACAATGGGGAGACAGCATGTGTAGGAGGTATGTGAGAAATCTTTGTACCTTCTCAGTTTTAAGGTTAATGTAACATTGCTCTAAAATAAATGAAGGCTTTAATTTAAAAATGTGGAATACAAGAAAAATGAGAACAATAAAACAACAAAAAGAAACAATAATGAATGCTCAAACAATGTATTTTTGTATTGCCTGCTTTGTTCATTATGGGAAAAGGTAATCTTTACTTTTTATTATTATAATATAGGTAATAGGAATTTTTACTATAAATTGATGAACCTTTTAAGAAATTGGAACATGTCTGAAGATTTTTCAAAGGAAAAGAAGTGTTGCAAACACAAAAATGCACCTTGTGCATAGTATGTTTCCCTATGAATCCTCCTGAAAGAAATATTTGTCAAATGTCAAACACTCAAGAACAATTGCAATTTTTAAACAAATAATTATAAAACGCTTTGTTTCTGACAATACTTGAAGTGTCTCCTAACAGCAGGAATCACTTACCCAGCAACTCTTAAAAATGTTGGCTTGATGTAGTGATCAGCCTCATGATTCCTAGAGCCTAAAAATTTCTCTCTTCAAATCAAAAAAGAATATACTCTAAGGAGAAAAGAAAGATCACATGTTACAATAAACCACATTCTTTCAGGAGTATGAAAAATTTCAACCCGGACCAATGCTAAATCAAATTTCAGCTAGTTTAACGTATGATCAAGAGGTACAGTGAATTTACTGTAAGTACTTGAAAGGTAAATTTCTATTGTTGCTGATTACCTCTCTTTTTCACTGAATTTATCATTTATTTCTTTCAGTGAATAAGTGTTATGTGAATATCAAGAAAAACCAGTATGTGAAACATTCCTAAAACATACAATAATTTCACAATCACATTTACTTTTCCTTAGAGTGCCTTAAAGACATAACATGAATGTCAGAAAGGAAATGTTATGAAAAGCACACAAATGAATAGAATCTTAGAAAAGTATAACAATGAAAAAAAGTCAAAAGTCACAAGTTGAAAAGTCTTTTTTGATCTGTACAATTAGGATGATGGCTCCATTGAAACAGACTCAACTCATTATGTCCTGGAAGTAACAATGTACTCTTATCCTGTGAATTACCATTTCCACATGAGGTAAAGCCAACCAATCTCAGGATATTTCAGCTCCGAGAGAGTATCTCACACACATTTACGAGATACATTATGCTGTTTATGACTTGGTAATGCTGGACACCAGCTTTTTATTTCAAGGTTGTCCTTTTAGGAAAAACCCTCAGAAAATGTTAAAGTTTAACAAATCTTACAAACTAGCAAATTTCAGGGAGAGGCGGCAGAATCCTTATTTGTCCCAGAGTATGATTTCCAGTGCTCCTGGATAATTCATCCCTTCCACTCCCATTTGTCTGAAGCAAATACATTTCTAAAAGTTTTCCTATCTTCTAATATTTTTATATCAGAAATAATGGTGTATCTTTTACTGGTTTTTGTTCTCTCATGATCTAGTTTTAAAAAATGTAGTTCAAAAATCAAGTAGATCTGTACAAATTATAACTTATTCATCTCTAAAAATAGGTACATCAATTTTGTTTTCTATTCCTCTGATGTTGGAATACCCTAGAAATATTTTCCAAAAAAGGTGCAATACTTAATATACTTTAATATGTTGACTTAAGTAACAGCTATATATCTTTATCTGAATTTTTACCTAGATTTATGTGTATAGTATTTGAAAATGCTTAGTATTGACACACAAATAGATGAATAAATGTCAAAAATCCCATTAACAGAACCAGATCAACACAAATATTTATTATACAATAAGAATGGAATTTCAAATCTGTAAGGAAAATAAAAAGGAGATACTCGATGAATGATTTTAGCATAGGTGGCTGGTAATATACAAAGCTTATCTTAAAGATCCTGTTTTGCTACCTAGAAGCTGTCTCTTTCCCTTCCAACCTCAAGGCTTTTAATGTATTGTTTTCTGGGAATGTACATCTCCACGTTCATATTTAATTCATTTTAGTGACCAGCTTATCCTGGTATTCCTATAGTTTCCTCTTTTCAGCACTAAAATTTTAAATCCTGAGAAACCTTTCAGCCCTCAGGCAAAGCTGGGCTTGCCTGGAGATGGCAGCTCACCCGGGTTTATTCTTGCCTATATTTCATTTATGAGTGCAAGTTCACATCCTCAAGAATTACTTTCCCAACTAAGGTTTTAAATAGACTAAGTCCTTTGTATATATTCCTTTCAACTGGAGTGTTTTTTTTTTTTTACATATTTCAGTGTTTTTCTACTACAATGAAATGATTGCTTAAAAAGATAGCATCTGATTTGTTACTGTTTTATGTTCATCATCTAAATAAAATTTGACATGTAATAAGTGCTAAATATGTTATATAATGACTGAAAGATGCCTAAATTTCATTTTTAAACTTTAGTTATCATAATGTTAATCACATTTATTTGTGTGATTATTTTATGAATGTCAACCTCCTGCCTTAGATTACATGTTCCATTAAAGATGAGGTCATATCTATTTTAGTCTCTGCTAAATACACAGTACCTAGTACAGTGCCTGGCATTTTTAATTTATGAAACAGATGAGAGTCTAAAAGTAAAGAGTCGTTAGTCCCCTAAACTGACAAGTTAAAATCACAAAAGATCTCAGGTGTTCAGCTCACTGCTCTTCAAACTTTCACCTATAGTCTCCGCAAGATTCCTCAAACTTTTCTAATAGCCTCCTCCCCAAGGCTGATTCCTCTCCTTTCCCCAGTCCATTTCTAAATGTGTATATGGAAACAGCTCAATGCCAATTATTTATTGTTTGGCTATCTATTATTGCCCCACAAATTACCTCAAACTTAGTGATCCAAAACAATCATTTTCTTTTGGCCATCATTTTGCAAATAAGGAATTTGGGAAGAGCTCATTTGAGCATAAATTCTGATTCACTTGCATCAGCTGGGATAACTGTGCCCAGAATGTCACCTTAAAATAGTCTCTTTGCTCGAATGTCTTTTACCTCAAAGCTCCTTGGGTTCTGTCTTTTGTTTATTCATCTCCATGGTCTAGACGTCTCACAACATGTTTGTTTCCGAGCAGTTGCTTTTGTTGCATAGCCAGTCACCAAAAGGACAAGCAATGGAAACTGTCAGGCCACCTAATGGCTATGCCTAGATCACATAGAATGTGGAAATTACTAAATTATATTAGGTATAAAGCTACAGGGAATACCCAAATTCAAGTGGGGTGGATAAATAGACTTCATCTTTTAATGAAGGAGTAGTAAATGCCCATTGAAGAGGAGCATTTGGAATGGGAGACCGTGTTCCCTTCTGTGGGGAAAAAAATGGCAATATTACATGTAATAACTAAGTAACACACTAAAGTGTTCACTACGGTAGCTAGCATGCAATTATTATAAAGATTAATATCTGAATAGTATTTATTCTATGCTAAACATCTTCAGAGATAGAAACATAGTCATTTAAGCCACCCAGAAAAACTATATGATAGTATAATTATCATTACTATAATATGTTATAGATGAGGTGACTTAGTCATAGCACTAAGTAATTTGTCCCAAATCACATAGATGTTCAAGAGCACAGCTTGCATTCCAAGCTATTTAACCAAATGCTAGAGCCTGTAAATTAGTCACTAATATAGGAAGGCAATAATATGATCCCATTCAAAAGTAACTCCTGATGTTTTTTTTCTAGTAGCTGTAGACAATACTATGGTTGGTATATTCAGTTCCTACAATCATTTGTGTGTGTGTATGGGGCATAGTAGGGCAAGAAATTTAAAACCTTCTTACATTGAAACGTCCAAGAAATAAAGAGGATGCCAAAAATTACATTTTAAGAAAGAAAAAAGCTGTATTCAAATTGTAATACTCAATGTATACTAATAACAAAAGATGAATACAAGTCATGTTGAGGAGTCATTTGCAGGAGTGAAACATGACTTGAGTATTACAACTTTAATAGTTCTTTTTTTTTTCCTTTCTAAAAATATGTGTACATTTTTTGGCACCCTCTGTATATAAGCAGGTCAGGTGCGCTATCAGCAGATCATCCTCCTTCTTTTTGCAATACCAATAAAATAGAATATTTTCCCAAAATCTGTTTATTTCTATAGCATTTTACTTTAATTATTCAAAAAAAGAGAGTAAATATTTAAATAATTAGGTAGAATTCAGCATTTCACGAAGTTTTCTCTTCTTTCATTTTGCTCATAGTGCTCTATAAGGATTTCACCCCTCAATTTCATATTTCTACAGTTTGATCTTAATAACTGCATAGAACTTTAATAACCTTAATCATTTGCAAGTAATTTACTTTTAAAATGATAGTTCTTAAAATAATTGTAGAAATCTGCTTACTAACATTATTAAGGATTTTAAGAATATATGTGCATGTGTGTACATAATTCTATTAAAATCTGAAATGATGAAAATGTGAATATTAATGTTTCAGTGTTTATTTGAGACATCAAATAAAATTACTGAGAAAAATATTAATCTATCTTTAAAAAATATAACTAGGGCATTTTTTTCTTTTTCCTTTCCCTTTTGCATGAATAATACAATAGCTACAATGTTCATAATAATTTTATGGTTCAATGTGTTAATCAAGAGAATCATTATTAACCATCATTAAACAAATAAATCTATTAGTTCTTAACATGGAGCACACACGTAGAGCTACACCTATGTGCAACCGATCTCAGGTGTCTAAATCTGACATGTTAATGGACTTTGGAAGTTCTTCATGGTAGGGAGATAGGAAACTAGCTGGCACAGTCAACACAGTGCCAAAGGCCCCTAACCACCCTGACCAAATACAGGGTGTGGTGATAGAGTTCTTTGAGACTCATCAAAACCAAGATGGGAAAGAAATTAGCCTGTCCTTGATCGTGCAGTTCAAGGAACTAGTTATATTAGAATGCCAAATGAAACTCCCACCAACACCATGACAGTTCCAGGAAGGACCTTATAATGTACAAAAAAAAAGTTACAAATTTAGGAAATCCCTGCCCCTTTCCAAGGAATAACATGACTATTCCTCCCCTGTGTAACCTGTGGTTAAGTCAGTGCTTAAATAAAAAAAATCAAAGACTCAAAAGTTGCTATTTTCCTTAACAGGAAGAACTAGCCTCTTTTCTGTGTATAGAGTAGATATTCTGTATTTCCTAAGCAAAAGTTACTTTTGCTTTATATTGCCAGCTCCCTCTTGAATTATTTCTCACCATGAAGCCAAGGAACCTTTTGGACTCTGAGTGATTCCCAGAAATGGAAATTACATTCCTGTGGCAGTAGGACTTTATTTCTACATGTATCATAAATTAAAGGAATAACTTTTAATACAAATACGCTTCTGCTGCATAGGCAAGAAATTCATTCAAAATGTTCACTAATTCTCTAGAAATATCACTGGTTACCTCCAAAATTTGTGAATAGTAAAGATATATGCCTCTCTATTTTAATAAATGTTTGTACGTTTTTAGTTATGTGTTCCATGAAAAATTATTTTTTTCCAGTGAACAATCTAAAAGACTAGCATTTTGTTTTCAGTTTATAAAACTATTGCACATTTTTTTCTACTGAGTTGATAACAAAAAAAAAAATGAAGTATCTTTAGAATACCATAGACTCCTCAAAAATATTTATTTTTAAACCAACATTCCCAAATTTAATTTAAATAATTCTTTTCTTAATGGTAATTAGTATAATACATATGAAAATTTGCTAAGTGGTGAATTGACTAATGAGATATTTGTACTTCATGTCTTCAAATACTTTTCTTCAAATTTAGAGAGAAAAGGGAATCATGAGGAGGTAATATCTTATTTAATAGCTTAACAATAAATTCCAAGAACTACTCTAGTATTCTATGTCTATACTACCCAAAGCAATATATAATTTTAAAGCAATTCCTATCAAAGCTCCATTGTCATATTTTAAAGATCTCGAAAAAATAATACTTCGTTTCATATGGAATCAGAAAAAACCTTGAATAGCCAAGGCATTACTCAGAAATAAAAACAAAGCAGGAGGAATCACGCTACCAGACTTGAGACTCTACTATAAATCAATAGTGATCAATACAGCATGGTCCTGGCACAAAAACAGAGGTAGACATTTGGAACAGAATAGAGATGAGATGACTCCAGCGACTTACCGTTACTTGATCTTTGACAAGCCAATTAAAAACATTCAGTGGGGAAAAGACTCCCTATTTAACAAATGGTGCTGGGTGAACTGGCTGGCGACCTGCAGAAGACTAAAACTGGACCCACACCTCTCACCATTAATTAAGGTAGACTCTCACTGGATTAAAGATTTGAACTTAAGACATGAAACTATCAAAATATTAGAAAAAATTGCAGGGGAAACTCTTGAAGGAATTGGCTTGGGTGAATATTTTATGAGGAGGACTCCCCAGGCAATTGAAGCAGTATCAAAAATACTTTACTGGGACCTGATCAAACTAAAAAGCTTCTATACAGCCAAGAACATAGTCAGTATAGCAAGCAGACAGCCGTCAGAATCGGAGAAAATATTTGCAACTTATGCCTCCAACAAAGGTTTAATAACCAGAATACACAGAGAACTCAAACATCTTAGCGAGAAAAGAACAAGTGATCCCATCTCAGGATGGGCAAAAAACTTGAAGAGAGACTTCTCTAAAGAAGACAGGCGCACGGCCGTCAGACAAATGAAAAAATGCTCACCATCCTTAATGATCAGAGAAATGCATATCAAAACTACTTTGAGATATCACCTAACTCCAGTAAGATTAGCCCACATAACAAAATCCCCAATCCAGAGATGTTGGCATGGATATGGAGAAAAGGGAATACTTCTACACTGCTGGTGGGAATGCACACTAATATGTTCCTTTTGGAAGGATGTTTGGAGAGTATTTAGAGATCTAAAAATAGACCTTCCATTCGACCCTATAATTCCATTACTAGGTATATACCCTGAAGATGAAAAATTACATTATAACAAAGACATCTGTACCAGAATGTTCATTGCAGCCCAATTCATAATTGCTAAGTCATGGAAGAAGCCTAAGTGCCCATCGACCCACGAATGGATTAATTAATTGTGGTACATGTATACCATCAAATACTATGCAGCCTTAAAGAAAGATGGAGACTTGACCTCTTTCATGTTTACATGGATGGAGCCGGAACATATTCTTCTTAGAAAAGTATCTCAAGAATGGAAGAAAAAGTATTCAATGTACTCAGCCCTACTATGAAGCTAATTTAAAGGTTTCATATGAAGGCTATAACTCATCTATAGCACAAGAATATGGGAAGGGAGGG
>CAUYRH010035849.1:0-19295 GCA_963574655.1 Perodicticus potto
GGCGCCTGTAGTCCCAGCTACTTGGGAGGCGGAGGCAGGAGACTCGCTTGAGCCCAGGAATTGGAGGTTGCTGTGAGCTGTGATGCCACGGCACTCTATCCAGGGTGACAGCTTGAGGCTCTGTCTCAAAAAAAAAAAAAAACAAGAAGTAGCAACCCAAAGATCCCTGTCCTTGTGGAGCTGACATTGCGTGGGTGGGGGCTGACAGAAAATGAGGTAAACAGGTGAAATACAGAGCATATGAAGGAGTGATAGTGCTAAACAAAATAAGGTTAGGAAGGTAGCAGGGATCAGATGGGATGGTCAGGGAATGCCCCTCTGACAGTGGACAGAAACAGGAGGAAGGTGAGGAAGAGAACCGTGCTGATCGTGGGGGAAGTGTTCCAGGCAGAGGAACAGCATATGCGAAGGCTCTGAGACTGACGAGACTGCGCCCCAATGACCTAAGAACCCCAAGGAGACTCATGTGGCTAGAGCACAGCCAGGGAGGGGACAGGACAGGTCGTGCAGGGCCTTGTGGGCTGCAAGGAGGACTTTGGTTTTGACTCCAAGGGAGGGGGGAGGCGTGGAGGGTTGTGAGCAGAGGAGGCCACCTGGACCTGATGCTTGTGCTTACCGGCGCCCTCTTGTGGCTGCAGGGGGAACAGATGATGGGAGACGCAGGCAGAAAAAACAAGGGGACCAGTGTACTGACAGAGTGGGTGGATTCTCAAGGGGCGTGCCCCCAGGATCAGGAGATGGAACACAAGCACAGGAAGAGCTGGATGAGGTACCAGTACCCCCCGTCCCTGAGGAGACATGGAGGAGGCAGGCATGCCAGTCTGGGCCTCTGGGGGGAGAGGCACATATAGCAGTCGCCAGCCCAACTGCTGGGCAATCACAAGGTCACCTAGGAACCAGGTGTGGCCAGAGGGGCCCATCCTTGGGTTCTCTGCTGTTTGTAGGCTGAGCAGAAGCCTCCAGAGGTGATAGGGCCATCTGCTGTGTGGCCTCTGGGGTTGAGTGCTATGAAGTAAGGCAGACCACTGGCTACCCTAGAGTGGATTAGGGGATCAATAGGGGGACACTGCAGCTACAGCTTGTTCTTTCAAGGAGTTTCAAGAGAACAGAAATGACACATGGCCCAAGGGGCAAGTGGACATTCCCAGCAGCTGATGAGGAGGTAGTCACCTGCTGAGGAGGGGGGAGCTGGGAGTGTGAGGAGGGGAGGGAAGATGTGAAAGGTTCACCTAGGAGAGAAACTGGGGTACTAGGTACCCCCTCGAGGGTCCTAGTGGGGAACGGCGAGCGCTGCGTCCTGCTGATCGTGTATAAGCAGACAAGAGAGGCGCCTTGCACACCAGCTGAGAAGCGCAGAGAGTACTGGGAGTCATAGGTGGTTCAGAGCAGGTGAGGCTTTGCGAGTTAGTGGCTGGTGAAGCCCCTCTGTTCTTCTGGCTGTAGGATCCTCCATACCACGTACTACGACTCCATCAGGGAGTGGAGCCCCTTCTTCGGCTACTACTTCTTCAACGCACTCCTGATGCTGCTGCAGCTGCTGCACGTGTTCTGGGCTTGCCTCATCGTGCGCATGCTCTTCAGCTTCGTAAAGAAGGGCCAGGTACAGCCAGGACAGCTTGTGTGGGCATCACCCTGGGGTCCCCAGCCTAATCCCCAAGCTCTTCCCTGCTCTGAGCTTCCTCCACCTTTCTCCCTGTTTCCCAGATGGAGAAGGACGTGCGCAGTGACGTGGAAGAGTCAGACTCCAGCGAGGAAGAGGCAGCACAGTCCCATGAATGTCCACAGCTCAGGAACGGGGCAGCTCAAGGGCACAGGGCAGCCCCCATTGACAGCCCTCGGAGCCGCGTGGCCGGGCGGCTGGTCAACGGGCACACGTCAGCCACATAGCCACTGGCCAAGGGTTGCTGCAAGAGGTCTGGACTGGTGGTCCTTGGGCTAGCTCCAGGGAGACAGGGAGGGCCCCAGCCAGTGCAGGCAGGGAGGGCTGATGATCTGTCTCTAGCCCTTTCCTTCTGTTCATCCTCCCTTCCTTCTTTCCTCTGAGCAACTGGACTGAGCCAAGAGGCAGGAGCCCAAGGCTGAAAGGGGTCCAGTAAAACTTGAACAGAGCTGAATTCTTTGCCTGAGCACTTGGGTCCCTGTCAAAGCTCCTTTTCTAACCCCAGAGATCCCTGAAGGAGCCAGGCTCTACTTACATACCCCATTGATGGGTTCTCACTGCCACCCAACCAAGGATGCATGCCTACTCCCAGGGGCCCCAGAGAGCAAGGCAGGGAGCCTCACCCCAAGTGAGTCCCTTCCCAGCCACCATCTTAGAAAAGCCACCTCCCTCCACCCCAAGACAGCCAGAACACACCCCACCCTTGAGGTCCCTGGAGCCTCCCTGGGGACACTGCAGGGAATGAGGGCAAATCTCACAGGCTTCCCAAGGGTCAGCCTGGAGGAGATTGGGCAGAGAGTATAAATTGCTGCTACCACTTTGGAAAACCATTCAGCACCATGTATAATTGTTGACCTTTTATAAAGTTCAAAAGTGACTCAGATGTTATGTAGGTATGAATATCTAGCTGTACAACTATAATAAACAGAAAAAATAAACACAAAACTCAGAATAGTAATGTTACCTTTGATCTGGGATGGCAGGGGAATGGGATTCAGGTAGATGCATTACTATTCCAGTTTGAAAAGGGATATGCAAAAAAGACAACCCAACCCACAGAATAGAAGAAAATATTTATATACCATATATCTGAAGAAGGCCTAGTATCCACAATATATAAAGAACCTTTACAACTCAGCAACAAAAACTCCAATTAAAAAAAAGCAGACTGGGGGCAGTGCCTGTGGCTCAGTGAGTAGGGTGCTGGCCCCATATACCAAGGGTGGCAGGTTCAAACCCGGCCCCAGCCAAACTGCAAAAAACTAGCGGGGTGTTGTGGCAGGCATCTGTAGTCCCAGCTACTCGGGAGGCTGAGACAAGAGAATCGCCTATGCCCAAGAGCTGGAGGTTGCTGTCAGCTGTGATGCCACAGCACTCTACCAAGGGCGAATAAAGTGAGACTCTGTCCTTTAAAAAAAAAAAAGCAGGCTGGGTGAGGTACCTCATACATGTATTCCTAGCACCATAGGAGGCCCTGGTGGGAGGATTGTTTAAGGCCAGGAATTCAAGACCAACCTGAGGAAGAGTGAGAATCCAACTCTACAAGAAAGAAAAATTTAGCTGGGTGTGACAGCATCAACCTGTAGTCCCAGCTACTTGGGAGGCAGAAACAGGAGGATTTTTTGAACCCAGGAGTTTGAGGCTTCAGTGGCTGGGTGACAGAGCAAGACACTGTCTTGAGAAAAAAAAAAAAAAAAAGTTAAACAGAATAACTATATGATTCAGAATTCTACTTGTAGGTATATACCCAAAGGAACTGAAAGTGGGTACTCAGATACTTGCATGTGCATAGTGATCCTAATCACAAGAGCTGAAAGGTAAGCCAGGTGTGGTGCCTCATGCCTCTAAACCCAGCACTCTGGGAGGCCAAGGCAGATGGATTGCTTGAGCTCAGGAGTTCAAGACCAGCCTGAGCAAGTGTGAGACCCTGTCTCTAAAACAAACAACCAAAAAAATAGCCAGGTATTGTGGCAGGCGCCTATAGTCCCAGCTACTTGGGAGACTGAGGCAAGAAGATCACTTGAGCCCAAGAGTTTGAGGTTGCTGTGAGCTATGATGCCACAGCACTCTACCTAGGGTGACAAAGTGAGACTATCGAAAAAAAAAAACAAAACATTGTGCTCAAGGAAAGAAGCCATACACAAAAGGTCACATGCTGTATGATTCCACCTGTATGAAATACCCAGAAGAAATAGGCCTATAAAAATGTAGATTTAAAGTTGCCAGGAGCTGGACGGTAAGGGGATAGGGAATAACTGTTTAATGGGTACAGAATTTAATTTTGGAGTAATAGAAATGTTTTGGAACTAAAGTTGTAGTGGAAAAACATTGCAAATCTCGGCTCGGTGCCTGTGGCTCAAGCGGCTAAGGCGCCAGCTACATACACCTGAGCTGGTGGGTTCGAATCCAGCCCCAGCCCGCCAAACAATAATGATAGTTGCAACCAAAAAAATAGCCAGGTGTTGTGCCAGGCGCCTGTAGTCCCAGCGACTTGGGTGGCAGAGGCAGGAGAATCACTTGAGCCCAGGAGTTGGAGGTTGCTGTGAGCTGGGATGCCATGGCACTCTACTCAGGGTGATAGCTTGAGGCTCTGTCTGGAAAAAAAAAAAACACAATGCAAATCTACTAAATGTTGCTGAATTGTTCACGTTAAAATGCTTAATTTTAGGTTATGTGAATTTCACTTTACTTAAAAATGCATGGCTCGGCACCTGTGGCTCAATGGGCTAAGGTGCCAGCCACATACACCTGAGCTGGCGGGTTCGAATCCAGCCCGGGCCCACCAAACAACAATGATGGCTGCAACCAAAAAAAAAAAAAAAAAAAAATGGCCGGGCGTTGTGGCAGGCACCTGTAGTCCCAGCTACTTGGGAGGCAGAGGCAAGAGACTCGCTTGAGCCCAGGAATTGGAGGTTGCTGTGAGCTGTGATGCTACAGCACTTTATCCAGGGTGACAGCTTGAGGCTCTGTCTCAAAAAAAAAAAAAAATGCATGAAAAAGAGATTTGCACACCAATAATTAGTGTGTGAAGAAAGAAGGATTTCTCCAATTTCATTTACCTGATATTCTCCCACCAGTCACCCCAATTCCCTCTGCAGATAGACGTTCATGGGTCAAAAGAGAAATCGTAATGGACATTACGAACTTATAGATGAAGAATAAAAACATATCAATACTTGTGGGATGCAGCTTAAACAATCCTCTGTGGGAAATGTGTAGACTGATATTTTAGAAAAGAGAAAAATCTCAAAAATACTTAGCTAAGTATCTAATTTTATTTTATTTATTTTTATTTTATTTTATTTTATTTTATTTTATGAGACAGAGTCTATGTCACCCTGGGTAAAATGTGTGGCATCACAGCTCACAGCAACCTCAAACTCTTGGGCGTAAGTGATTCTCTTGCCTCAGCCTCCTCAGTCGCTGGGACTGCAGGTTCCTGTCACAACACCTGGCTAATTTTAGAGATGAGATCTCACTCTGGCTCAAGCTGGTCTCAAACCTGTGAGCTCAGGCAATCTGCCCGCCTCAGCCCCCTAGAGTGCTAGGATTACAGGCATGAGCCACCGCGCCTGGCCTAGGTATCTAATTTTAAAAGTTAGGAAAAGTGGGTGGCTGGACACGGTGGCTCACGCCTGTAATTCTAGTACTCTGAGAGGTCGAGATGCTTAGATTGCTTGAACTCAGGAGTTCAAGACCAGCCCGAGCAAGAGTGAGACCGCGTCTGTGCCAAAATAGGAAAAATAGCCGGGTGTTTATGGCAGGTACCTGTAGTCCCAGCTACTGGGGAGGCTGAGGCAAGAAGGATGGCTTGAGCCCCAGAGTTTGAGCTTGCTGCACTCTAGCCTGGAGCAACACTGTGAGACCCTGTCTCAAAAAAAAAAAAAAAAAAAAAAAAGTGGAAAGTAGAAAAAGAGAAAATACCCAATTTCTTTTAAGAGGATAGTATAACCTACAAATCAAAGCCAGATAGGCTACCATGTGGATGAATCTCAAAAAATATAATCAGTGAAAGAAGCAAGAAACCAAGGCCACATATTATATGATTCTATTCACATGAAAAGTTCAGAATAGGTAAATCTCTAACCAGAGAGCAAGCCAAATCTGGTTCAATTTTGTGCAAAAAAGTTGTGATTTATTTTTCAGTTGCCATGGACACCCCAGGTTGAAAGCCACATAACCTGAGAATACTGAGGTGAACCAAGCCTGCCGCCACCATCAGAACCTAGGTGATGGGACTGAGGAGGAGCAGGGACTGAATTAAGAAGCAGACACCACATGGCAGAATCCAATCAAATTGAGTCCTGGCATTCCCCCGCCATGGGCACAATCCAATCAGATCACTCCTCACTACCCTCTGATTATAAAACCTGCTCCAACCTCCAGCTCAGGGAGACAGATTTGGGTCTCAATCCTGGCTCCTTGTTTTGGCCACCTAATGAGCCCTTCTTGATGCAAAATCCCAATACTGCCATGTTTGACTTTCCGTGGAACACAAGCAAACGGACCCAGTTGGGTTGGTGACAAATTGGTAAAGACAGAAAACAGATTGGTGATTACCAAGGGTAAGGCGAATAGGAACAACTGCATAATGGGGTGAAAAGGATTCCCTTTTGTGGTGATGAAAGTGCTTTAGAGTGCTATACATGGTACATAAAGAAGGAAAAAAATGTTTTAGAACTAGACAGAGATAATATTGCACAACTCTGAATGTACTGAATGCCAATGAATCATTCACTTTAAAATGGTGAGTTTTGGCTGGGCGTGGTGGCTCACGCCTGTAATCCTAGCACTCTGGGAGGCTGAAGTGGGTGGATTGCCTGAGCTCACAGGCTCGAGACCAGCCTGAGCAAGAGCCAGACCCCCGTTTCTAAAAATAGCCAGGCGTTGTTATGGGCGCCTATAGTCCCAGCTACTCGGAAGGCTGAGGCAAGAGAAGAGCTTCAGCCCAAGAGTTTTAGGTTGCTGTGAGCTATGACTCCAGCGCACTCTACCGAGGGGGATAAAGTGAGACTCTGTCTCAAAAAAAAAAAAAGTTGCCAAAATTAAGACACACTTTTTAGACGCTCAGGAGATGGATGGCGGTGATGGTTGCTCAACAACATGAATGTACTCAATGTCATTGAATTATACACTTAAAACTGGTTAAAACAGTCAATTTTTTGTGCCCCATGATTGCACCAATGTACACAATTATGATTTAATAAAATTTTTTTTAAAAAGTCAATTTTACATTTAGGTACAACACTTTGTGTATTTATATATTTACTTAACAATTTCAAAATAAACGCTGATGGTCAAGGCCACTGGTGTGGAAAGAGTAAGAAATTATTAAAGCAAAAGCAAAACACATAAAGCCTGGGAAGAACTGCAACGTAGGAACGCAGCCCAAAGACATCCTGGGTTGGATAGGCCACTGGCCTGGAGAGAGAGCGTCACCTGGGGGCGACTTGCTGCCTTTCTCTGTATTCTTTCTGGGGCTGGGGAAACAGCACACAGAAACCTCTACAATTCCTTTATTATGCTGACATCCTCCCTCTATTTACGAGTCTTTGTGGCAGAACAGGTGGAATTGCTGAGAAAATAGAAACCAGCAGATGAGAACTTCCGGGGGCCCCCATTCTCCCACCACCACCCTAGGCAGAGTTAGCCATTAACCAGGGACCCACAAGAATAACTCCTCCCTCCTGCCTCTAGGAGAAACCATTTGCCCTGACCCACGCAAAACCAGGCCTCCTCTGCCAGCTCCTGCCTCCAATGGTCCAAGCAAGGAGCCACCCCCACAATGCTCTCCAAAATCCTAGATAATTCCTGCCAGCACACAAATGTGTTGATGCATATTTTCTTTTTATTATTGCTGTTAAATTCACACAGTATAAAAATAAACAACCTGGTGGCATTTGGCACATTCACAGCCAATGCTGTGCAACCATCGCCATTATCTACTTCCAAAATCACCCCAAAATAAAACTCAGTGCTCATTAAGCATCTGTTCCCATTCCTTGGTTTTCCCCCAGCCCCTGGCAACCACTAATCCCCTTTCAGTCTCTTACCTATGCTAGATATTGCACACGCTATGAATCATACACTATGTGGCCTTTTGTGTCTGGCTTCTTTCACTCAGCATGTTCTCAAGGTCCAGCATGTTGCAACACACATCAGTGCTTCCTTCTTTTTTATGGCTGAATAATATCCCCTTGTATGAATGGAGCCCATTGTGTTCAACCACTCATCCACTGATGTACAGTTGAGTTGTTTGCACCTGTTGGCTATTGTGGATCATGCTGTAAAAGAGTTAGAATATGCCACCCAAGGCTGGGTTAGGTTAATGGCTGTAATTCTAACACTTGTGAAAATCAAGGCAGGCAGATCGCTTGAGCTCAAGAATTCAAGCCCAGCCTGAGCAACAGCAAGACCCCATCTCTACAAAAATAGAAAAACTGGCCAGGTATTGTGTCAGGTGCCGATAGTCCCAGCTACTCAGGAGGCTGACACAGGAGGATCTTTTGAGCCCAAGTGTTTGGGGGTGCTGTGAGCTATGACACCATGGCACTCTACCCAAGGCAACAGAGTGAAACTCTATCTTAATGGGCAGCACCTGTGGCTCAGTTGGTAGGGCGCCAGCCCCATATACCAAGGGTGATGGGTTCGAACCCGGCCCCAGCCAGCTAAAACAGCAGTGGCAACTGCAACAAAAATAGCTGGGCATTGTGGCGGGTGCCTGTAGCTCCAGGTACTCGGGAGACTGAGGCAAGAGAATCGCCCTAGCCCAGGAGCTAGATGTTGCTGTGAGCTATGATGGCTACGGCACTCTACCGAGGGCAACAAAGTGAGACTCTGTCTCAAAAAAAGAAAAAGAATCTGCCATCCAAAATATGCCGCTGTGGCATATTGACTATTTAAGTTAAGGGTACTTAAAAAACAACAGGTGCAAAAAGAGCACTCTGATCTTTGTGCCGTTTCTTAAAAACAAGAGGTAAAGTTCCCACGATGTTCTCCCAATACATTTTATCCTTGAGGACAGGAAGTTGACATCAAGAGAATCCTGAGTAGACCATAATAAAATAACTCTTATCTTGAAGCCTCCCCCATCATTTTCTTCCGTCTTCACAACTTACACTTTCTCACACAGTGCAGTATATAAGTAACTGACTCTAGCCATTCAGGTCCTCATTCCCTTCTGAGGGTTCCCATGTCACTCAAAACTTAAATAAATCTGTGTGGCTGGGCATGATGGCTCACATCTATAACCCTTGCACTTTGGGAGGCCAAGGTGGAGGATCACTTGAGCACAGGAGTTCGAGACCTGCCTGAGTAAGAGCAAGACCCCGTGTCTACAAAAAAATAGAAAAACTAGCCAAGCATGGTGGGGAGTGCCCATAATCCCAGCTACTCAGGAGGCTGAGGCAAGAAAATTGCTTGAGCCCAGGAGTTTGAAGTTGCAATCAGCTATGATGATGCTACAACACTCTAGTCTGGGCAACAGAGTTGATATTCTGACTCAAAAAAAAAGAAGAGAGAAGGAACACTGACACATGCTCCAACATGGACAAGCATTGAAAACACCCTCCATGAGAGAGGCCCTATACAAAAGGCCACCACAGGGCGGTGCCTGTGGCTTAGTCAGTAAGGCACCAGCCCCATATACGGAGGGTGCGAAGTTCAAAACCCAGCCCCGGCCGAACTGCAACAAAAATATAGCCGGGCGTTGTGGCGGGCACCTGTGGTCCCAGAGAATCGCCTAAGCCCAGGAGTTGGAGGTTGCTGTGAGCTGTGTGACGCCACGGCACTCTAACAAGGGTGATAAAGTGAGACTCTGTGTCTACAAAAAAAAAAAAGGGGGGGGGCCACCACAGAACATGACTGCATTACAGGAAAGACCCAGAAACAGGCAAATCCACATGGGCTGGAGAATAAGGACATGACTGCTAATGGGAATGGATTCTCCTTTTGGAGTGACAGCAATACTTTCACAACATGGTGAGTGCTAAATACCACTGGATTGCATATTTCAAAGTAGTTAATGGTTAATTTTACATTCTGTGAATTTTCCTCAAAAAAAAAAAAAAAAAAGGAAAGAGGAGGGGGAGAAATATCAGGAGTTGGGCAAGAACACACACATGGCTCCTCATCCCTTCCCTACTTTCCCACACCAACCCCCAGCCCCCAGCCCCTCCTGGCCACTGGAGCCCATCAGAATTTATTTGCTCCGCAGATGCTGGGATCTGCACCCCGAGAGTCCACATACTCATGGGGTCCCTAAACACCCCTCCCTTTGGGTTCTAGATCACAGTCCACAACCACAGCATTCCCAGCTGCCCTGTTAAGCTGAGACTAGGCCCACTTTCCCCAAGGGCACATGATCAGAACGGGGCAAAGCGATTAAAAAAGGCAAGCCAGCTCTATTGCTGATAATTCCAGCACTCTGGGAGGCCCAGGCAAGTGGACCATGTCAGCTCAGGAGTTTGACACCAGCCTGAGCAAGACTGATACCCCATCTCTACTAAAAATAGAAAAATAGAAATGCTTGAGCCCCAGAGTTTGGGGTTGCTGTGAGCAGTGACCACACCATGGCACTCTACTCAGGGTGAAAGAGTAAGACTCCGCCTCAAAAAAAGAAAAAAAAACAAAGAACAAGAGAGAGTGAAGGTAGCAGATTCCCAGCTCAGTGCCAGGTGGACATGGGGGTGGGGAAGGGGAAATCTGAGGAGCTAGAGATGCATGTTGGGGGGCTGGTCTTGGGGTGGGGGGCAGAACCCCTTCAGGTCTGGGCTCTCCAGGCAGAAAGACCTGGGCCTTGCTCCTCTCACTCCCACCTCCCACTCCATGTTGAGCCTGGGCCTTCCTGGAAATAAGTCACCAAGCTGGCTGTGCAGGGACAAAAGGGGCAGCTGGCAGCACAAAGAGAGCCCTCTTTGATGGAACAAAGACAGCTGAGATCTTGGCATGCTCACACAGGACAGTCATTTGAACCTGTGATCATCCTGGTGCACAGATGACAAAACTGTGGTGGAAAAGCAAAGTCACCTGCCCAGGTGAGTCAGCTCAAGCAGAGGGGTAGCCAACCCTGACCTGTTCCATTGGCAGCTGCCTTGTCCCCTCTGGCTAAACCTGGGACAGCTCAACTGCCCCATGAGCCCCACTTGTGAGTGTTCACATCCTTACGTCCTTATTAGTCCTCTCACCCCAACACACACACATACACAGAATGTGGGGTAACGTGGGCTTCACCGAACCCACAGAACATGGGAGCAGTTCTGGTGTTCCAGCAGCTTCGCTTTGCACTTTGGGGAACCCTGAGTCACCATGGAAGGAATACAGCCATCCTGCTCTGGAGGCCACTGCAGAGAGGCCCAGCTGTCCCAGGCATGACAGAGACTTTTTCGTTAGGATGTCCAGCCAGCCCAGTCCCCAGATGATGGCAGCCACCATCACCCGGAACAAAGAACCACCAGTGAAGGCCAGGCCCAGTGATTCCAGCACTTTAAAAGGCTAAGGTGGGAGGATCACTTGAGATCAGGAATTAAGAGACCAGCCTGGGCAATACAGACTCCATGTCTACAAAAGATAGAAAAATTAGCTGGGCCTCATGGCGCACACCTGTAAACCCAGCAGTTCTTCCAGGGGCTCAGGTGGGAGCACCACCGGAGCCCAGGAGTTTGAGGCTACAGTAAGCTGTGACTGCATCACTATACTCCACTCTGGACAACCCAAAACCCTGAGAGAATAAGACAGATGTTTGGAGCCATCAGTGCACGGTGGCTTGCTCCACTAAGAACCCAAATGACACCCCAGGAAGGTCCAAATCCCACTAGTCCACGAAGGTGGTGTGTGGCACCCAAGGGCAGCCCTGCAGCCTGGCACACATGGGCCTGACCATGTTAACAGAGAAAAACTTAGAAACAAAGCCCGACTCTCTGGCATAACTTCTTCCTATCAAGTGGAAGCAGCCCACTGCAGTTCCATGTCTGGGATAGGACATGTTAGCCCAGCACAAACAGGGAGCACCTAACAGACCAAAGTGGGGGATGAAGTGAGAAGCTCAGGTCTCCAGCCACTGAGCCAAGGAAAGGCCCGGGCCCTCCAAAGACCCTCCATTCTGGGTGCAGCGTCAACTCCCACTGCAGAGAAGCTGCCCCCAACACATTGCCCAAAGCATGCTTCATTCCAAAACGCATTTCACTTACCTTTCTCCATGGGGGGACAGAGTTCCAGATCTGAGCTTTACTGCCTCCGGAACCCCTTCTGGTGTACCTGCTCCCTCTCTCCCCACCCAGAAGCTCATCATCTGGGGCCAGTTCACCGCATGGCAGACAATGCAGCCCCAAGACCATGCATCCCTCCCAAGGGTGCCCAGGACTCCCCCTACAAGGAGGCTGCTGGGGCTCTCACCATCCCTTTCACAGATGAGGAAACTGAGGGTCAGAGAAGACTTTTGCCCCATTACCCAGAAATTGGGGTGTATGTTAACTACATTTTCGGGTGTGTGTGTGGTGTTTTTTGACACAGGGTTTCAACTCTGTCACCCAGGCTAGCGTGCAGTCATAGTCATCATAGCTCATTGCAGCCTCAACCTCCTGGGCTCAATCAATGCCTCTGTCTCAGCCTCCCAAGTAATTGGGACTGCAGGCAGCCACCACCACACCTGGCTAATTTTTCTATTATTAGTAGACATAGGGTATTGCTGTTGCTCAGGATGATCTCTAACTCCTGGCCTCAAGATATCCCCTTGCCTCAATCCTCCCTAGCTAGGATTACAGGTGTGAGCCACCATGACCAACATTTTCTGTATTCTTGAGACTCTGACATCTGGGGCCTCAATGACCAGAGAGGGACAACTCTTCCCAGGGCAAGTGAATTCCTAGACATGATAAACAACTTCCAAGTGTAATCCCATCTCCTAATGGAGGTCTTACACTCCAAGCCATTATTCTCTACTCCCCTAACCCTAATTGCCCCAGAGCCAGGAACCACACAACTCAGAACAGCCCCTATACCCCAGAGCCTGCTGAAAAAATTCAAACTAGCTAATCCAAAACCTGCTCACCCTGCCTCACCTGCTCCTGCCTATAGAAGCCACAATAAAGGCTCCTGTCACGTTGCCCCCTCACTCCCTCTGCCTCCTGGGTGTTTCCTGTGTGGCCCTGCCTGGTACAGCCTGGCATGACTCCTCTTCTTTTGAATCTGTGAGTAATAAAGTGTCTCTTTAGTGGCTATTTTTTCTTGATCTATTGGCCTCACCATGCTTGAATAATAATAAAACCTACATTTATTTACTTTTTTAATTTTTATTTATTTATTTTGAGACAGAGTCTATGTTGTCCTCAGTAGAGTGCTGTGGCATCATAACTCACAGCAACCTCAAACTCTTGTGCTTAAACGATTCTCTTGCCTCAGCCTCCCAAGTAGCTGGGACTATAATAGGCACCCACCACAACGCCCAGCTATTTCTTTTTGTTGTTGCAGTTGTCATTGTTTAGCAGGCCCAGGCTGGGCTTGAACCCACCACCCTCGGTGTATGTGGCTAGTGCCCTACCCACTGAGCTACAGGCGCCGCCCTACTTTTTTAATTTTTAAAGACAGTGTCTTTCTCTGTCACCCAGGCTGGGGTGCAGTGGCATCATCATAGCTCACTTCAGCCTTGAACTCATGGGCTCGAGCAATCCTCCTGACTCAACCTCTAGAATAGATGGGACTATGGGAATGTGCCACCACGCCTAATTGACTTAAAAAAAAAAAATTTGTAGAGATGGAGTCTTGTTATGTTGCCCAGGATAGTCTTGAATTCCTGGCCTCAAGTGATCCTCCTGCCTCCACCTCCCAAACTGCTAGGATTATAGGCATGAGCCTCTGCACTCCACCAGCAGTGCAGTGTGCTTTTTTTTTTTTGAGACAAAGCCTCAAGCTGTCAACCTGGATAGAGTGCTGTAGCATCACAGCTCACAGCAACCTCCAATTCCTGGACTCAAGCGAGTTTCTTGCCTCCACCTCCCAAGTAGCTGGGACTACAGGCTCGTGCCACAACCCCCAGCCATTTTTTTTTGGTTGCAGCCGTCATTGTTGTTTGGCGGGCCTGGGCTGGATTTGAACCTGCCAGCTCAGGTGTACGTGGCTGGCGCCTTAGCCTGATGAGCCACAGGCGCTGAGCCAGTGCAGTGTGTTTTAAAACAGGGTGGAGGTCAGACATGTTGGCACACACCTGTAATCTCAGCACTTTGAGAGGCCAAGGCAGGAGGATTGCTTAAGCCCAGGAGTTGAAGGCTGCAGTAGGCTATAAGTGCATCCCTGCATTCCACCCTCAGTGACAGAGGGAAATCTTATCTCTAAAATAAATCGGGGGGGGGGGGGGACCGAGACCACCCCCAGATACCCAGCTTCCATCTCACTAAGAGGAGGAAGCCATGGAAGACGGGGATCCCCCAGCCTGGGGAAGGAGGCAGCAGTACTGCCTCAGCTCTGTTCTTTTGGGAAGCCTAATGTTAAGGCAGACCACCTCCCAACCCCAGTTCCTGCTCCCAGGAAGCAAGAGAAGAGTGGCTGAGGGAGACGTCCAGGGCTGGGTCCCCAAATCTCACCTTTCCTGGGCAGGGCACACCACCATGGAGATGTGACTACAGCAAAGACCCCCAGGCTGCCCTGGCCAAGGAAGACAGAGGCCCAGAGGCAGGCAGAGGATGTGAAGCAATTTTAATCACCACCCTTAGATAGGGCAGCCGGAGTGTCTGAGCACAAGGCTGTCCCATCCCCTGGGAGTGGCTTGAGGGCAGCCCTTTTGTTCTGGCTGTGGTTTGTTTCCCATCCAAGCTCCCCAAGTCTAGGGAGTCCCCCAACCTCTAGGGTCACATTTACGAGAGCAGGGTTTGAGGTTCCATGTGGCAAGAAGAGCCCAGGTCTCAGACGGCTGGTGTGTTGGCACCTGTGTACACACCCCCATATCTGCTCTCCCCTCGCCTGGCTGCGCTAGGACTAGAGTGACATGGTAACAAGTGCTTTTCCTCAGACCAGTGAAGTTTTCCGTTCTGACAGCAGCAGAGACTCCTTCACAGCCACCAGCAACCTGAGTGGCGGCAACAGGCGCTCCTGGGCTCGGAGCCGGGACAGCACGAAGAGGGTGGTGGCAACTAGGCTTGCACTCAGCATCACTGTGGGGGACAGACAGACAGAGAAGGAGGCAGGAGCTCCGAATACAAGGGGATGGTGCTCATTCCCTCCCCAACATTCTACTCCCAGAAATTCCAAGCCCCTGGGAGAAAATCCTTTCATCTTACCAGCAGCTGCAATAACCCCATAAGCACTTGGGGTTCCAGACTGGTCCCTGATGGAGCAGACTGTGGCATTTCTGAGAGAGGTGACACTCTCTGGGGTCACAGAGGTCCCCATGATTGTAGTATTCCCTTTCTGGAAGGTCTTATTGGTTCCTGCAATAAACCCAGGGATTCAGTAGTTAAGGAAGGAGCACCAAGGCCGTGGGGGGATGCAGAAGGGTGCCAGGTATGCCAGGAACCCTTGGGGCTTACTCTCCATCCCAAGTGGGGTAAAGTTGGTGAGAACCGCTGCCCTGAATGATGTATTGCACTATCATGCATGTGTCCACATCCGCAGCATGGTCACATGACGGCAGGTGGCAGATGTCCTGCTCTACCCACAGGTCCTCTCCTTCCCCCACAGGTACTCACCACAGCCAAGCTCATCACTGGAGTCAGGACAGTCTGGGTGGCCATCACAGCGCCACGTGTGGGGGATGCAGGTGTCACCCTGTGAGCAACGCTGCTCTCCTGCTGGGCAGGCCGGGTGGCTGCAGTTATGGAGCCTCTCATCAGTGCCACCACGACAGTCACTGGTGCCATCACAGGAGCAGGGATTGCCAGGGGGTGGCGGGCATTGCCCATTCTGGGCACACGGCTCGATCCCTATGGCATAGAGTTGGTCCAGTCCCGAATGCCCAACCAAGGTGGCTCACGTACTCCCAGAGACCCAGTACCTACAAGCCCCGCCCTCTAAAAACAGCTAGCTGGTAAAAACATGCCCCACCTAAGGCTCCGCCCCCTGCTCCTGCTAGCTCCACCTTCTATGGACTGGCAGCCCTGCAAGCTCCTACCCCAAGACCCCACTATCTCCCTACAAGCCCCACCTCAGACCCCACTTCTGACAATGCATGACCCACACACCCCCTAATTCTGCCTTGCAAGCCAGCCCTGCCCATCCCCAAAGCCCCGTCTTTCACACAAGCCCCACCCTCACTAGCTTGGCCCTTGCCTCCAAAGCCCTCCTACCCTAGACCCTGCCCCTGCAAGCCCCACTCCAGGGCATGGCTACTCACTGCACTCCTCCTCGTCGCTGCGGTCATAACAGTCCCAGTCACTGTCGCAACGCCAGGAAAGTGGCACACAGAAGCCATTGGTCCGGCATTGGAAAAAGGCAGGAGGGCACGAGCCTATGGGGGTGTGGGGGAGAAGAGAGGGAAGGTGGGGGTAGCAAGGGATATGTGTGCAAATGAAGCCTGTGAGGCTTGAGTCTGCACCTCCCTCCAAGAGCACAGTGGTCACAGGCTGCAGGGTCCAGAAGCCATCTGTTGTTTAGCACCTATGTGTGAGATTTGGAGCCCAGCAGTCCATAGCCTCGCCAACTGAGCCCTACTGGGCAGGTATTACTGTGATCCCCATCTACAGAAAATGCTAAAAGGAAACCAATGGCAGTGTCAGCGTTTGAACCCAGGTCTCACTGATTCCAGAGATTTTACCAGGCTCCAAATAGCCAAATGATCTACCCCAGGGATCTCCAAACTGCATGACTATGTTTAAGCCTGTTACTGGGGGAGGGACTATCTCCCAACAGGCCCTGAGTCAGGTTCATTGTCAAAGTCAGCACAACCTGTTCTATCTCACCTGCTTAGCAAAGGGGAAACTGAGGCCCTGGAGAAAGAACTTTACTCAATCACCAACCCCTGTCACCTCACTTCCTGAATTCTTCCCAGATTTGACCACATTCCCCATCCTGAATGTGTCACCATCTCCTCCCAAGAACCCTTATCCCCGGGTTTCTACCTCCATTAGAACATCAGAAGACACCTGCCCTTCCCTTCCTCTTACCTCCTGTTTTCCTGATCAGCCCTTGGCTTTCAGCTTACTTCCTGGGAGGAGTCTTCGTAGGTCCCCCTCAGAGACCTGGGAAGCTCTGCCTTCCACATCTAACAATGATCCCTAAGCCAGTAGGGCCTGCACAGATCAGACACTCAGTGGAGGTCAGGGCTGTGACCTGGTGCCCTAAGCCTCAGGGTAGCATCTGACAGTAAGTGGAGAGGACACAGGTCATACAATGGTCCAAGTTGAGTCTAGATAAGATCTGAGCCCTCCTGGATTCTGAGCAGTAAGATCTGAGCTCTCCTGGATTCTCAGGCTGTTCACCAACATGGATGGGCACAAAGGAGCCCAAAACCTGGCCAACAAGGGGAGGGAGCCTGAGTGAGAGGAAGGGAGTGGCTTTCAAGATTTCCTTCTGGGTGCAGCAAGGTGGGTGGCAAATACCCAACCCTGCCTTGGCTTGGTTTTGCCTGGGCCACCACCCACCACCTACTCCCCCACTCCCTATATCCAGTCCCCTTCTCAGGCCTTCAGGCCCAACTGTACCTGCAAGCCACACTCTGTCCCTAAGCTCTCCAAAGCCTGGAAGAGAGGAAGAGCTGTAGTCAGCTTCCTTCCCTGCCCACAGGGATCTGGCAGCCTCCAGGTGTGGCTTCCTCTCCAGGCCTGGCCACCCACAGTGCTGACACTTCTGTCTTCCCCTCCCTGGCCTGCTAGTGAGTGTGTGTCCCTCTCTCAAGTAGGTAGCACAGTGCGGCTGACCCTGGCTCCTGGGGCAGTGGCTTAGACAGGAGCTGGAGTGACCCGGGACTTCTCTTCCCAGCCTCAGTTTCCTCATCCATAAAAGGTATATGCTAGGAATTCCTACCTTGGCATCAAGTGGAAAGGGGACCACTTGTGTATAAAGTGTTTTATGCTTGGTTAATGTGAATTCTGCCTCCTTGAAAGATTCAGGAGCATTTAGCCTGAAAAGTCAGAGACTTTGGGGGTGAGTCAAGGTACCTAATAAGAGGAATGCACGGAGGAGCTGGGAAAAGTGATCCTGATCTCAGAGTGAACCTGATCTCAGAGTTGAATGTCAGGTGAACCTGTGCGCACAAGGAGTCCCTTCCAACCCTCCCAGCTGCCTTTGGGGACCTCAAAGAGGGCGTCTCTATCTTCCGGCCATCACCAACAACACTTAGCTAGAGTGAACATGCCTACGAGGGGATATTTAACTTGTGACCCCAAGCTCTGCGAGGGTCTAGTCTCTAGAGTACCAGGAACGGAGAGACTTTCCTTTTTTAAGGCTGGAGGACAAAGGACAGATTGAGAGGGCGCCCAGGGAAATGACCAACCACAAGACCTGGGCGTGAAGGTTTGAAGGCACAGCCGCTGGAAGCACCATGCGCGGTTAGAGGTCAGACATCCTGAGCCTGCTACTAAGAGCCTTCCCCACCACGTTGGCCTAACGGGCGGCTTAGAGGTGACAGTGAGGGTAGGACAAAGCAAAGGGAGGTGTGCGCTAGGCCGGGCGGAGCAGGATAGTTAAAAGCAGGTAGAAGTACCCCGGCCGAGAGTCCTTCACTGGGGTTCCCGCGCGCGAACTCTCGGGTCCAAATCCACGTGCTGGGGGAGTGTCTGAGACGGGCATGCCGCGCAACCAATAGCAAAGGGCCGCCGGCTCGCGGGGGCGCGGCATAGCCGTGGGAAGGGAGGAGGCGCGTGCCGCGGGGTTCACTCACCTGGGGCCTGGGTCGAGGACCGAGTCGGGAGTCGGGTCGGGGCGGCCTCCAGGCCTAATCCGAGGCCGAGCAGCAGCCGCAGCGCCAGGACCAGTGCCGCCGTCCGCTGCGCTCCACCCCGTGCCATCAATCCGCTAGTCTTGCGGCTCCTCCGCGGCCACGCGCAGACCCGCTTGCGCTCTTATTCCTACGCACGCGCACGCGCAGGTTGGGTACGGGAGGCCACTCCTCTAGATCCCACCGCGCCCGCGGCTATATATTACCGTAAATACCAGAATAAGAGAATCAATGGAATTTGAGGACCTTCCCTACTTTATACCCAGTGACAAGCTTGGTCGAAAGACATGGAGCCCGCTTAAAATTATAAATTTCTACGGTTGTAAACGAACTTTTTGGTGCCCACTTACACTATTTCACGTTCGCCACCCATACTGCTGCAAATGTTTCTGCGTGATGACCGTGTTTGATACGGTAGCCAATCCGCTCCAACGCTCCTTATACGCCCTTGTACAGCAACTTTTATGCCCCCGACGGATTATATATTTACTTATTTTGGTTTATTGTCTGAATCTCCACTAGAATGCCAGCTGCAGGAGGACAAGCATGCACTGTTGCTCATTGGTATATCCACGGTGCCTGTCTCACAGTTTCTGACTATAGCATCATAGACCCTTAATAAAGATTTACTGAGTAAATGGATGAAAGAAACGTCCAGTTTCCGGCTTCCATTCGGTGTCTGTCCTTCTCACCTGCATATGATCACCCACTGCCTTATTTAGACCTCGCAGACACGGGACAAGTGGGTATTTTTTTTTTTTTTTTTTTTTTTTG
>CAUYRH010035850.1:0-33974 GCA_963574655.1 Perodicticus potto
TCCTGAGTAGCTGGGACTACAGGCGCCCGCCACAACGCCCGGCTATTTTTCTGTTTTGCAGTTCAGCTGAGGCTGGGTTTGAACCCGCCACCTTCGGTATATGGGACCGGTGCCCTACTCGATGAGCCACAGGCGCCGCCCGGTGGAAATGTTTTGTACCTGTATTGTCCCTCAGCAAGTGGTTCAAAAGCCACTGATAATGTGGTCGGTGTGAGCAACGAATTCAATTTTAAATCTAATTTTAATTTTAACACATTAACTGTCATTTAGGTTTCATATATATATGTATATATATATATTTTTTTTTTTTCTTTTTTTTTGAGACAGAGCCTCAAGCTGTCTCCCTGGATAGAGTGCTGTGGCATCACAGCTCATAGCAACCCCCCAATCCTGGGCTCAAGCGAGTCTCCTGCCTCCACCTCCCAAGTAGCTGGGACTACAGGCGCCCACCACAACGCCCGGCCATTTTTTGGTTGCAGCCGTCATTGTTGTTTGGCGGGCCCGGGCTGGATTCGAACCCGCCAGCTCAGGTGTACGTGGCTGGAGCCTTAGCCTGTTGAGCCACAGGCGCCAAGCCATGTGGGTTATATTTAACTCACACTAGTTTTGAGCCTTGTGAAACATATATAACTCACATGTCTCTTTACCTTGGATAGCTTAGGAGCCACATGTGCCCCGAGGGAAAAATTTTTTTTCTAGTATGTCAGTCATTGTGTTAATTCAGATAGCCATGCGAATTATCCCAGGCGGCTGGGTACTGTGGACAGTGCTGCACTAGACTCATGGATCCCAGGCCCTGATGAGAACAAGGATGGGTTCTCTTGTGGAAAAACAGGGAAAGTGAGTGGAATTCTTCGAGTGAATGGTGAGATCACTCAACTTTGTCTATCTGGAGCACAGATTAAAGCAGTCATCCTCAAACTTTTTAAACAGGGGGCCAATTCACTGTCCCTCAAACCGTTAGAGGGCCGGACTATAGTTTAAAAAAAAAAAAACTATGATGCACACTGCACATATCTTATTTTGAAGTAAAAAACAAAACGGACCAAATACAATTCACACCAACTTATGTGGCCCACGGGCTATAGTTTGAGGACCCCTGGATTAGAGGATTCCTTTCTGAGGAAACTAGCCTTCCAAAGAGAAAAGATGTATAAATGCAGACATTTAATTTTTCCCAAAAGAGTGGCTGGGCACTCTACCTCATTGCCCTGTGACAGCATCACTTCTGTACACCTCACACACAGGGTTTTCAGGCAATTTTGTGTTGTTTTGTTTTGTTTTAAGATGGGGTCTCACTGTGTTGCCCGGGCTGGCCTAGAACTCCTGGACTCAAAACAGTCCTCCCATCTTGGCCTCATATCAGGCAGCATTTTTTTTTCTTTTTTGAGACAGAGTCTCACTCCCTCATCCTGGGTAGAGTGCCGTGGTGTCGTAGTTCACAGCAACCTCAAACTCTTGGGCTCAAGAGTGATCCTCTTGTCTCAGCCTCTCAAGTAGCTGGGACCACAAGCACCCACCACAATGCCCAGCTAATATTTTCTCTATTTTTAGTAGAGATGGAGGTCTCAGTCTTGCTCAGACTGGTCTGGAACTCAGAGCTCAAGCCATCCACCCGTCTTGGCCTCCTGGCATGAGCCACCTCACCCAGCCAGGCAGCATTTAAAACACCTTCTTCTTAAATATATTTGACTAGGCAGGCAAAGATCACTATACATTTCAGGAAAGCTGCCTAGCAGAAGTGGAAATCCATGCAAATAGAAGACGAATTTGAAACCAAGATGGGAAAGGGCACATAAGAAAAGAAAAATGTTTTAATTTTTTTAAAAAAGAAGATATTACAGGGCGGCACCTGTGGCTCAAAGGAGTAGGGCACCAGCCCCATATACCGGAGGTGGTGGGTTCAAACCCGGCCTCAGCCAAAAAAAAAAAAGAAGATAATTACAATTTAAACAGGATCAGTAGACTAGGGACCAGAAGTGCAGAGAAACCCACACATTTCTACATTCAGGCACCTCCTGACTCACCTGAATTCCACCAAAGCGCAGGAAGTGCCAGTTCTCTGCTTGCCCTGGATTAGGCCCAGTGGCTGCAGAAAAAAAACTGGGGAGTATAAATGGAGGTGAATCATTAAGTGATGATCTATTCTTC
This sequence comes from Perodicticus potto, assembly GCA_963574655.1. Taxonomy (NCBI): domain Eukaryota; kingdom Metazoa; phylum Chordata; class Mammalia; order Primates; family Lorisidae; genus Perodicticus; species Perodicticus potto. The sequence continues at coordinate 2,152 of CAUYRH010035850.1, forward strand.
TGACCCACCAACTACAAATCAAGGGTTGCCACAACCCCCTCCTTAGGTTCAATTAATTTGCTAGAGCAACATACAAAACTCCGGGAAACACTTAACTTTTTTTTTTAAGTAAACGAGATGAGGTATATATTAACCTGTACGTTGTAAGTGTTCCTAATTCTATATGAAATCAGAACATTGTTCCCCATAAATGCATTAATGTATACATGATCCATGTTTTTATTATTTAATAAAAAAAACAAACAAACAACCAAAAAAAAAAACCAGCTCAGGAGCCCTGCGAGAACAAGGAGTAATAGACGATGACTTGAGAGATGAGGGCCAAGACTTGAGTTATTCTAAAATGTCACTTGTGTGTGTTTTGTTTTGTTTTGTTTTGTTTTGTTATTGTTGGGGATTCATTGAGGGTACGGAAACACTTAACTTACGTTGACCTATTTATTATTAAGGACACAGCAGAATAACCAGATGGAAAAGATGCATAGGGTGAGATATGGGTGAAGGGGTGCAAAGCTTCCATGCCCTTTCCAGAGGCACAGCCCTCTAGGAATCTCCATGTTTTCAGCTCTCCAAAAGCTCTCGGAACCCAGTCCTTTGGGGGTTTGCGGAAGTCTCCTTACATAGGCATGGTTGATTAAATCATCGGCCTCAAACCCCTCTCCGGAGCTCAGAGGTTGGGGGAGTGGGTCTGGAGTTAAATCATGCTTTGGTCTTTCTGTCACCTAGAAGCTACCTAAGGGTCTTTAGCCATAATGTATTTCATTTGCATACAAAAGACACCTTTATAGATCAATCTGGGAATTCCTAAGGTTTTGGAAGCTGGCCAGGAAACAGAATAAGGAAAGGCCGGTGGCTCCCATTGTCTCTCACCTCTGGAGTAGAAATGAACACTCAGGTAGGGAGAGGCTGGTGTGTTCACCCCAAGCAAAGGGGCACGGACAGGACATGTCAGTCATCAGGTGCAGGTACACACAGATCTGGCTGGGAGTTGAGTGCCACTGCTCCAGGCTCAGAAGCACGTTTCCTCAAGACAATTCTCCAACCAGTACACCTCTGTACGGAGTTTTGGTCTGAATACGAAGAACAATAAAGCAGAGTTGCCTTCAAGATTGCCGCTCCTATTGTCCATGGGCAAGACCCTCGTGCCTAAACTATTTCAATTCCAGAATGAAGAAATACCTGCTAATTCTAAAGTTAGTTAGGTAGAGCCTGGAGTTTTGGCCCTTCTTGTTGAGTGGAAACTCTTTGAGAGGTAGGAAAAAAATTCAGAAAGAGTGGGTATGTATTTACAGAGACTTGACAGATTAATTTTGTAATTGAGGTTGTGGGGCCTAGAGTCCTTTAGAATCCCTGCTCTTCTTGAAGTTAGTCACACTCTCTCTGGCACCCAGTTGAAGCTAGTTTAGGTACCACCATGAAGGAACTTGGCCGGTGCAATCAGTCCCAAATCCTTAAATTAATCACCAGGGACATTTCCTAGATGGGCCTGATTGGATCAAATGGCTACAGTGTAAGTTCTACTTTGCAGGGGGAAAACCCCAGGTCATGAAGTGTTCCACCTCCCACCCTGGAAGCTACCATAGCCTCCAGATGCTCTCAAGGTGGCTCTCTGGGCTCCACACCTGAAATAGGCAAAATTGGGAGCTTGTGGGTGTCTCATTCTGTGCCAGGCAGGCCTTGGGAGAACATGTGTATCTGAAGGACCCAAGAAAAGTACGTGCAGCAGTGGTCTGTGGACCCAGCGGGAAGGACTGCTGACATTGTAGGTGTTCACTGTTTGGAATCAGTCACTTTGGGGAATCACCGCTGCTGCCATCAGCACTTTGGTCCCAATCACATTCGTAAAGCAGCTGCCTATTCAGTCTATGCTGGGCCATCCTGCTGTGCATTGAGAAAGGGGAGAGATCCATGGAGAAAGTGAAGGTCAAATGTTATGTGTACAGAAAGAGACCAGATTATGCCCCTGCAGAGTCCTCAGATGAGGGTGAGGAATTTCTGTTCCTTAGGAAAACCATAGAACAGGAGGCAAAGCCTGAGGAATGGGAGGAGCGGTTGTCTGGCCAGCCCTGCTGTGGGGACTGGACTGGCGAGGATGGGTTCGAGAGATTGAATGGGCCTTGGGCTGGAGTGGAGCCTGAAGAGATTGGAGAAAGCCACTTGGAAGGAGATGATGTTTAGGGTGTGGAACGAGGAGCTAGCAGTGAAAAAGAGGAAGAAATTGAGGATGAGAAGATGGAGGAGAGCAGTGGCAGATGTGTCACAGGAGAGAGAAAATGAATGGAAGTCATGGGGTGGAGGACAAGAGTGTCCCAGGGATGCTCAGAATCAGTTTGTGTACGGAGGACACACCAACAGTGAAAGTGAGATGGAGCCACTATAAGCAAGCCAGGCTTCATTCAGAAGAACCCAGCGACAGTTCAAGAGCATGGAGCTGAGGCATTGAAACGGAAGTCACCAGAGCAGGAAGCAAAATGCCTGGCTAAGGGGAGGAACACTGAAGGTTGTAGGAGGCAGGCTGGGCTCAGTCCTGTAATCCTGGCACTCTGGGAGGCCAAGATGGGAGAACTGCTTGAGTTCATGAGTTTAGGACCAACCTGAGCAGGGGTGAAACCCCATCTCTACTGAAAATAGAAAAACTAGCAGGGGCACTATCTGTAGTCCCAGATACTCAGGAGGTTGAGGCAGGAAGATCACCTAAACCCGGGATTAAGGTTGCTGTAAACTAAGCTGACGCCACTGCCTTCCAGCCTGAGCAACAGAGTGAGACTCTGTCTTAAAGATTGTAGGAGACCAAGGATGAGCTGGAGGAAAATAAGTGATCCCTGGCTGCACTGGTGCCCTCAATACTGATGATGAGAGTGATGAGGAGGGGTGTAAGGCATGGCAAGTTAGAGCACTTTTTAGAATCAAGAGGGACGCCTGTAGCTCAGGCAGGTTCAGATCCAGCCCAGGCCTGCCAAACAACAATGACAACTACAACCAAAAAATAGCCGGGTGTGTGGCGGGCTCCTATGCGTAATCCCAGATACTTGGGAGGTCAAGGCAAGAGAATCGCTTAAGCCCAGGAGCTGGAGGTTGCTGTGAGCTGTGATGCCATGGCACTCTATCCAGCGTGACAGCTTGAGGCTCTGTCTCAAAAAACAAAAAAGAAATCAAGGGGGACAGAAGATTGAGAAGTGCTTGAGAAAGAGAAAGCAGAAAGTGAGTCTGCATGAAGTCTGACTAGGGTAGAGAGGTGAGCTGAGCCTCAAGCAAATGGTAAAAGTCACTACCAACAAAGTTTTTAAGGACAAATATAAGTTCTTGCAGAAGTATTATCCCGTGTACCCTCTTTATGGATGAGGATAAATACAGAGAGATTTTAGTGCCCCTACTTTGGAGGATCATTTCAACAAAACCATTCTCCCAGTCATGCAGGTCAAGAGCTTTGAGTGGTCTGGTTGTACCAAATACACCCACTTTGTGGATCAAGATACCACCTTCTTCAGCTTAGCTTGGGGACAAGAGAGTGCCCAGAACACAAAGCTCTTTAAACAGGAGGCAGCAGCAGTACCAAATGTATTTGGGCAACCATCTGCCAAGACGTGGAACACTACCTAGGGTCTAGCTACTTATTCTTCCAACTGTGGGACATAGGGCCAGTCTCAGTATCTGGCCCTTGATTTCCTTGACATTATTATCATTATTTTTTTTTTTTTGAGACAGAGCCTCAAGCTGTCGCCCTGGATAGAGTGCTGTGGCGTCACAGCTCACAGCAACCTCCAGCTCTCTCCTGGGCTTAAGCGATTCTCCTGCCTCCGCCTCCCAAGTAGCTGGGACTACAGGCGCTCACCACAATGCCCAGCTATTTTTTGGTTGCAGCCGTCATTTGCTGGGCCCAGGCTGGATTCAAACCTACCAGCTCAGGTGTATTAGGTACCCTAGCCGCTTGAGCCACAGGTGCCGACCCGCTTCTACCATTATTTATATGGAAATGGCCCTTATTTCCAGCCTGTTGGACTTATTGCCATGCTTCTGATACTAGGTAGCCCAGTTCTTGAAGGTGCTCTGTGAGATTTAGATTCATGCTGAGAAATCTTCAGAAAAGGACTATCCAGATAGAATTAGAGTCTTCCCACTTACTCTGAGAAAACTTAGGTTTCATTGATGCTATTGCTTCCTATGTTTACACGGGCTCATTTTGATTTTTTTTTTTTTTTTTAGAGATAGGATCTCACGATGTTGCCCCTGTTGGATTGGAACTCCTGGGCTCAAGCAATCCTCCTGCTACAGCCTCCTTTGAGAAGCTGCGACTACCAGCTTATACCACTGTGCCCAGCTCTATGTTCCCCACCTTAGCTTGAGTCAGAAACATGAGCAGTAAGTGGATAATATATGACTGACCCTTAGGGTTAGGAGTAATATAGCAGGAAATCTAAGCTCATTAAAACCTGTTTTGCATTTTGGGGTTGGAGTCATTTTATCTACGTGACTTTTTGGTCCATTGATATGTTTGTGTTAAATAAAAGAATCACACAGCAAAAGAGGAGAGAGAGAGTACAGGAAGGAATGCAGCATTGTGCCGGGCCCTTCTCGGTGTTTTGCTGGTGCCCTGGGGGCTTCATGCATTTCAAGAAGACTGAAATGTGCCAAACCTACAGAGAATTGAAGAATGTCACATCCCTCTCTTAGGCCCAGAGCATGGCCTGCCCATCCAGGTTCGTAACTAAGGACTGTCTTTTAGATGACCTGTCAGATGTCAACAGTACTACGTGCAGAATGTGGAGAGAGAGATTTCCAACTCTGACGGCGTGCACCCAAAGGTTTGCCGGGAAAGCCGCATCCCCCGGTGACATGCTGCTCCAACTGGCCCAGACCACACCTGACTACAAAAGGAACTGGCCCCACGTTTGCTCTTTCTGGATGAAGGGAGAGTGTCGGAAGAGGAGGAGCCATACCGGCACGAGAAGCCTACAGAGCCTAAGACTCCTTGCTGATCAGAATGCTAAGACCCATATTACTGAATCAATGACCCTTTAGCAGATAAGTGTGTGCTTCAGCCATGCCTCACCTGGACCCACCAGAGGACAAGACTGTCACCACACTAGATGTCGCTGGTCTGGGTGATGCCATTCTGAGACAGATATGAGAAGTCATTCCTACCAGTTTAGAGAGACCTCAATGACCACTGTTGTGCAGGACAGCAGTATACTTTCATCTGGTTTGCCACACAGCAGGCTGTGGAAGTGACTGCGAGAGGTCCTTTAATACCTTGTCAGTGGCCACAGACTCAATGTGAAATGGGGAGGAGCCCAAGCAGCCAGAGGAAAAGAAAAAGAGAAGGACAGGGCAATGCCTGTGGCTCAGTGAGTAGGGCGCTGGTCCCATATACCAAGGGTGGCGGGTTCGAACCCGACCCCGGCCAAACTGCAACAAAAAAATTGCCAGGAGTTGTGCGGTGCCTATAGTCCCAGCTACTTGGGAGGCTGAGGCAAGAGAATCACCTAAGCCCAAGAGCCGGAGGTTGCTGTGAGCTATGATGCCATGGCACTCTATTAAGGGTGACAGAGTGAGACTCTGTCTCTGAAAAAAGAAAAGAGAAGGACAGAACCACAGATCCTGGGATCCAACTAGAGCCTGTTCCAGCACCGCCAGGAGCTCTTTCTCCTGTGCAGTAGAAGAGGCAGCATCTGCCAAATACTTCAGCCTGCGCCCAGGTGGTCCTCCAGCTGTGGCAACTTGGCCCTGCCGCCCTTCACCCCCTACCATTGTTCCCCTACCGGTACTCCCAGGTGGGGGCCACACGTGTTCTACCCAATAGACCCACCCCTCCTTTCAGGAGGGCTCTGGGACCAATCCACTGTCGTTGTAAGGGCCCTCAGAGGATGGGAGCAGATGCTGGAAAGCACAGCAGTCCCTAGCACATTGCCACACTGTGGGACTCTGTGGAAGAAAGGTGCTTTAAAATCCCCTGAATGACTTTTGGAATAAATATATTTTTCCTTCCTTTGTAGTTTCCATGGTAGCTAAATGTGTTCAGACGTAGGCCATTGGTGAATAACACCATGCTTTTCCATACGTGTTGAGAGAATCCATAAGCCTCAAATAAGCTGCCATGACAAATCTGGTTACTAATATAACATAACTAATAAAACGTAATGCGTGTTCCCCTCACTTCTATCAGTATCTTTTGTGGGGGGAGAGGGTAGATCTGTAGTAAAGAACCTTTAGACTATTTTTGTGTCTATTGAGTATTTTCATTTTTAACATCTAAAGAAAAAAAGATGGCTGGGTGCAGTGGCTCATGCCTGTAATCCTAGTACTCTGGGAGGCTGAGGTGGGTGGATTGCTTAAGCTCAGGAGTTCGATACCAGCCTGAGCAAGAACGAAATCCTGTGTCTAAAAAAATAGCTGGGCATTCTGGTGGGCACCTGTAGTCCCAGCTACATAAGAAGCTGAGACAAGAGGATCACTTGAGCCCAAAAGTTAAGGTCGCTGTGAACTATGATGCCACACCACTCTGTGGAGAGTGATAAAGTGAGACTCTTTCTCAAAAAAATAAAAAATAAATAAATAAGATTACTAGTACTAATTATTGCAGTGGCTTAAATGTGATTTAACTCTTGAAGTCATGCCCTCAGAACCACAAGTTCTTCCTCCAGCAAATCTTTTCTTTCCTCATGGAATCTGATAGTTTTTCTTCAGGTTCTTTTTGTTTTTTTTTTTTAGAGACAGAGTCTTTATTGCCCTCCGTAGAGTGCCGTGGCGTCATACAGCTCACAGCAACCTCCAACTCTTGGGCTTAGGCAATTAATTCTCTTGCCTCAGCCTCCTAAGTAGCTGGGACTACAGGTGCCCACCACGCCCGGCTACTTTTTGTTGCAGTTTGGCCGGGGCCGGGTTCGAACCCGCCACCGTCGGTATATGGGGCTGGCGCCCTACTCACTGAGCCACAGGCACCAAGTATTTTGTTTCTTAATCTTTGTATCGGTTACACACAATATTTGTGTTTTTTTGTAAGAATCCATCAAGTTGATATCTATGATTTATGCTGTCTTTTGTACATATGTTATTCTTCAATAACAACTTTACATAAAGGCTCGGTGCCTGTAGCACAGTGGTTATGGCATCAGCCACATACACCAAGGCTGGCAGGTTCAAAACGGCCTGGGCCAGCTAAACAACAATGACAACTGCAACAAAAAATAGCCGGGTGTTGTGGTGGACGCCTGTAGTCCCAGCTACTTGGGAGCCTGAGGCAAGAGAATCACTTAATTCCAAGAGTTGGAGGTTGTTGTGAGCTGTGATGCCACGGCACTCTACGAAGGGCAACATGGTGAGACTCTGTCTCAAAAAAAAGAAGAAGAAGAAGAAGACGGCTTGGCACCTGTAGCTCAAGCGGCTAAGGCGCCAGCCCCATACACCAGCCTGGTTCGAATCCAGTTCAGGCCCGCCAAACAACAACAACAACTATAGCCAAAAAATAGCCAGGCATTGTGGCAGGCGCCTGTAGTCCCAGCTACTTGGGAAGCTGAGGCAAGAGAATCGCTCAAGCCCAAGAGTTTGAGGTTACTGTGAGCTGTGACACCAAGGAACTCTACCCAGGGTGACAGCTTGAGGCTCTGTCTCAAAAAAAAAAAAAAAAAAAACAGAAAATAAAGAAAGAAAACAAAACTTTACATAGAGAGGCTGGGCACAGTGGCTCAGGTCTGTAATCCTAGTACTGGGAGGCTGAAGTGGATGGATCGCCTGAGCTCAAGAGTTTGAGACCAATCTGAGGAAGAGCAAGACTCCATCTCTACTAAAAATAGAAAAACTAACCAGGTTTTACAACAGGATTGCTTGAGCCCAAGAGTTTGAGGTTGCTATGAGCTATGATGCTACAGCACTCAAGCCCAGCATGACTAAGTGAGAGACTGTCTCAAAAAAAAAGACAGAAAGAACTTAGAGAAATCAAAAACTTGAGATTTTGAAAATTTAGGGTATGGCTGGATAAGAGGTATGGCTAAGTAAGAGGTGTGGGGAGATAAAAGGATCAAGATAAAATAACTTAGCTAAGGCAATTCTTAGTAATAAAAACAAAGCTGGGGGTTCGGTGCCTGTGGCTCAAGCAGCTAAGGTGCCAGCCACGTACACCTGAGCTGGCGGGTTCAAATCCAGCTGGGGCCCACCAAACAACAATGTCGGCTGCAACCAAAAAATGGTCAGGCATTGTGGCGGGCGCCTGTAGTCCCAGTTAACTGGGAGGTGGAGGCAGGAGACTCGCTTGAGCCCAGGAATTGGAGGTTGCTGTGAGCTGTGAAGCCACAGCACTCTATCCAGGGTGAAAGCTTAAGGCTCTGTCAAAAAAAAAAAAAAAAAAAAAAAAACAAAGCTGGGGCATCACCATTCCAGATTTTAGGCTGTTCTACAAAGCCATAGTGGTCAAGAAAGCATGGTACTGGCACAAAAATAGAGACATAGACATTTGGAATCGAATAGAAAACCAGGAAATGAAACTAACATCTTACGGCCACCTAATCTTTGATAAACCAAACAAGAACATACACTCAGATGAGTATTTTTAAAGTGAGCTTCTGGAAAACACAAGTGAGCTAAGTCACAGTGAAAATTAGAATGTGCTGCCATGTCTCTTAGTGGTCTGAAGCCAGTTATTTTGCCCCTCCTCTGCTGTGTCACTGAAGCATGGTACCTACTCACAAGTCTCTAGAACCGCTTTTTCCTTCTGAGGATCATTGAGAGATTTTTCCATTAAGGGGGTTTGCCATTAAACCTGTATTTCCTTGCTTGACAGCTTCCTGGTTGGGGACGATGGCAGGGTGTATGAAGGTGTTGGCTGGGACATCCAAGGCCTGCACACCCAGGGCTACAACAGTGTCTCACTGGGCATCGCCTTCTTTGGCAGTAAGATAGGTAATGGCTATTCCCCACTGACCCTTTGCCAGAGCACTCTCTATACTACCTTCCACCACTCCCGCGTCTCAGCACTCTTTTCTTGTCAGCCTGCTCCACACTTGTCTTCTCTTGTCATTGCCCATTTCCTGAAGTGTTGTCTCTCCAGATTCTGTGACATGCACACTTTCTGTCCTCTTCCACTTTGTCTGGTCTGTGCTCCTGTGATACTGTGAAGTCATCACTTCTGGAGCCTGAAGTTGTCTGGCACTGGTGCTGTGGCTGCCAGAGGCAGGAAAGTGTTGCTTGTTTCTTCTTCCAGTGTGTTTCACTGGGAGAAACTGACCAGATGCCAGGAGGCACAGAAGTCACACAGACATAGTTTTTAGGCTTCTAGCCCCTAGAGGAGCAGGGGTGAGCACAGAGCAGGGTGGAGTTGAGAAATAGTAGATAAATAACTGTACCTTCTGGTCTCCTCACCTGACTGGTGGGGCTAGTAATAGCATTTATCTCAGAGGTTTTTGGTGAGAATTATGTTAGTAGTGGATGTAAAGAGCTCATTGCATGCCTGACTTTTCAGATGGAACTTCTTTGTGTGTGTCTTTTTCTGCCTTCCAGCCCTTCCACCTATACATGGAGTGGATAAATAAAGATAAGTCTGATGATGGGAAGAGTGGCCAACGTTGGCTGCCAAGAGCTCTGTACAAGTAGTCTCTTATATCTTAAACTCCTGTCCTGGCTACTGGGCCAGTTTCCTCCCTCCCATTCACCCCTTCAGGTGCAGGTGGTCAAATTATCCTCCCTCCAGTGTCTAGTCCAGGTTGAAGTTTCTTACTGACAGTCCTGTGCTCCATGTCATGCTCTTGAAGGCAGCAGTCCCAGCCCTGCTGCCTTGTCAGCTGCAGAGGGCCTGATCTCCCGTGCCATCCAGAAGGGTCACCTGTCACCCAGGTATATTCAGCCACTTCTTCTGAAAGAAGAGAGCTGCCTGGACCCTCAGTATCCAGTGATGCCCAGGAAAGGTAAGGACATGATCCATCTCACCCTCCTCCTTGTCCCCACCCAACCACACTTGGGAACTCTCTTTGCTGTTGGGTTCTCAGTGGACTCTTGGGCCAAGAACATCTCATATGTAACATAACTTTGAGATCTGGAAAATTCTGAGAGGGCACTGTCCTGGCCTCCTTTACATCCCACTGGAATGATATAGCCATGGACTTATTCTTAAAACAAATATGCACATGTATTTTTACTCAGTCAACAAATACTTGCTGAATAGCAGACACTCTTCTAAGTACTGGGCACTCTTCTGATCTGTGAAAGAAACAGATGAAAGTCTTCAGCATCAGACAGCTCTCACATCACTGAGCAAAGACAGAGGAACATGAGCAAACAAGATAGACTTGATGTTAGATGGCAGGAAGGCTAAGGAGGAAAACAGAGCAGGGGAGTAGAGTGGGGTACAGTTACCTGTGTATCTGAGGACACATAGATGCACATGCCTTCTTAAATGCAAAACCAGCCAGCCTGCAGCATGGCCCCAGGGCTTAGGAAAACTTGAGTTCACAGATTATGCTGACATCAGAGTGAATATCTACAAAGCTGAGTAACAAAAATGATGCACTATTTTGAAATGAATAAGCTGTGACTTAAAACTGGTAAAATTAATAAGAAAGCCTTTTCTTGGACTTAATGATATTTTTAAATTAGTTTTATAAAATTATAAATATCTAAATAAAGTTGTTTTCTTATTTTGGACAGGTACTATCTGCAATAATAATTCCTTAATATTTGCAGAGTTCTTTATAGATTTTGAATTATTTTCAAGTACCTCTGATCAGCTCAGAGGCCAACATCTGTTGTGTTGGCCTCCTTACCTAAGTGCACACACCTGCAGGTGTTGTGCTGCATGTGTAAGCATGCCCATGTACTTTGTCTGAGGAGGAAAATGACCAGCAGTCCTTTCATTTCTGTGTACACACTGGCTTCTGCAATTATTAGAGCTGTAGATCTGTGCCCCTGCCCCTTGGGTATAGCCACCTGACCCAGACAATCTCCTTCCAGGGTTTCCTAGAATCCTACAGCCAAGCTTGGGCTGGGTTGTGCCCTGGGTGCTGGAGGCTGGGTTGTGAGATCATGCACAAGGGGGCAAAAGTCAAATTCCCATTTTCTTGGTTTTCTACCTCATCACAGTTTGCCCCAATATCATCCCACGATCTACTTGGGAAGCCAGAGAGACACATTGTCCTGAAATGAGCCTCCCAGCGAAATACGTCATTATCATCCACACAGCTCAGACCAGCTGTAATGTATCCATGGACTGCCAGACTCTCGTCCGGAACATCCAGTCCTTTCACATGGACACACGGGGATTTTGTGACATTGGATATCAGTAAGTGGGACCCGCCTTTTCTTTTTCTTTTTCTTTTTTTTTTAAATTTCAAGTTAATAAAAGGGTACCTAGGATTAGGTTACATTGTTTGCATTTGTTAGGTAGCATCTGAGTTGTAGCTGAGTCCTGTACCCAGGAGGTGTGCCATATACCCAACATTGTGCCCCTTGAGCTTATCAAGTCTCCTCCCCCCTTCTTGAATTTAATTGTGTTTTTTTTTGGTTGTGTGGACTTGCTGTTGTTCATCTATTAGTTTCAAATTAATATTGGGTACATGGGGTGCTTACTTTTCCTTCTTTTTGGTGGAGGGGGACAGAGTCTCACTCTGTCACATAGGCTAGAGTGCTGTGGTGTCATAACTCACAGCAACCTCAAACTCCTAGGCTCAAGCAATCTTCTTATCTCAGCCTCCCAAGTAGCTGGGACTAGAGGCAACCCCTCACCACGCCCAGCTAATGCTTCCCCCTTCTTGAGATACTAAGGTGAATGTTCTCCAACTCCACAGAGGTAAATACAAAAGATGTAAAGTCTCCATCTTTTTTATGCCTGAATAGTATTCCATGGTATACATATACCATAGTTTAGTAATCCATCCATGGGTTGATGGGCACTTGAGTTGTTTCCACATCTTTGTGATTATGAATTGAGCAGCTACACACATTAGAGTGCAAATGTCCTAATGGGATTGAGGGATCAAATGGAAGATCTACTTTTAGCTCTTTGAGGATTCTCTATACTTCTTTCCAAAGAGGCCATTCTAATTTGCAATCCCACCCACATAATATAAGTGTTCCTCTCTCTCTGCACCCTTTTTAGTGTCTACAGCATTGGGGACCTTGTGATGTGGGCTGTTCTCACCTGAGTTATGTCATATTTCAAGGTGATTTTGGTTTGCATTTCTCTGATGACTACAAATGATGAGTGTCTTTTTGTGTTTTTTTCTGTCCCATTTGTCTGTCTTCTTGGGAAAAGGTTTCTGTTCCTGGCTCTTAACCAGTGATTAATTGGGTTGTTTGCTCTTTTTTTGTTGATTTTTGTTGATTTGTTTGAGTTCTTTGTGGATTCTGGTTATTAGCTCTTTGTCAGATTCATAATATGCAAATGTCTTCTCCCATTCTGAAGAGTGTCTGTTTGCTTTGTTTACTGTGCCCTTAGCTGTGCAGAAGCTTTCTACCTTGATCAAGTTCCATTTATTTCTGTTGTTGCAATTGCCAATAGGGTCTTCTTCATAAAATCTTTCTCCAGGGCATTATAGTTAAGAGTTTTCCAGACACTGTCTTCTAGAGTTTTTACAGTTTCCTGTCTTAGATTTAAATCTTTCATCCAGGATGAGTTAGTTTTTGTAAGTGATGAGAGGTGTGGGTCCAGTTTCAGTCTTCTACATGTGGCTACCAGTTTTCCCAGCACCATTTATTACATAAGAATTGTTTTCCCCCATGTGTGCTCTTGTTTGGTTTTACTGAAGATCAGATGTCGATATAAAGCTGGTTTCATTTCTATGTTCTCTATTCTGTTCCATAGATCTATGCCTCTATTTTTATGCAAATACCATTTTATTTCTTAGAATTGTGTTGATTATTTGGGTTTTATTCTGATTCCATATGATGTGAAGAACTATTTTGTCAAGTTTTAAAAGCATGATGGTGTTTTAATGAGGATTTCATGATTACTTTGGGTAGTATAGACATTTTAACAATGATGCTTCTTCCCAGCCATGAGCATGGTATGTTCTTCCATTTGTTGATGTCTTCTGCTATTCAGTGTGTCAAGCAAGTGTTTTTGTGCATCTGGATAGCTGTCCTGGTGACTCACGTAGCAAGCTGCAGTTTAGAAAGTCCTTGGCAGAAGTTCCTGTTACAGGTATATGTGCACAGGAGCCCTCCAGAGAGTCATGGGTGTGTGTGAGTCAAGACCCTCCCTTCTTGGCCTCCCAGTTGTATTTACTTACTTTGCTAATATGCCTCAGTGAGTCCATTCTGATCCTGACATCTTTCACAGACAGGAATGAGAGAGAGAATAATTGTGTGATTGCAATTCAAACTGATGGATGAGACTCTAACCAGTGCTCTGAGGGACTGACCAGGGTCAGAGAAGGGCCCCCTCAGGGAGAGACGTCTCAGTAGGGACAAGGCCCTGGAGTGGGTTTAGTCAGAATAAGGAGGAGAAGGAACAGTGTTCGCAAAGGCCTGGGGTTCAGACAGAGTAGATAGATGTCTTTGAGGAATTTAGAAGAAGCTTGACTCAGACCTAAAAAAAGATTCCCAAGAAAGAAGTACTGGCAGGTTAGACGGGAGAGGCCTTCGGGAGCCACATTTTGGGGGCCATGGGATTGACCTTGAGAGGCTGACCCTTTGAAAGGCAACTGGAGACTGTTTGGAAGGTCATGGCGTATGATGGAAGTTGTATTTTTGGGAAATTTCTCTGGGTGCTATTGTAAGAATGGCTGACAGGAAGTAGCACTGTGGGTGGGGAGCTGCTGCTCCAGTGACATGGGGCAGAGTGGTGGCTGCTGGTGCACAGCAAAGTGGAGGAATGGAAAAGTGCACAGGAAACCCAGCTGATGGCCAGGGGTATGCTGATGGGGCCGACACAGGGAGAGGACAAGATGGGCACACAGGACAGTGCCCGGTTTTGTAGCTGGGGAAGGAAGTACAGAAAAGGATAGGTCTGCACAGGCGGCTTTTATAGGAGGTAACTGAAGTTCTGGGAACAGTGATTGTTGATGGTGACTGTGCTGGGTGAAAGAGAGGCCAAAGGGGGCTATTGAGGAAGGAAAGTGGGTGGAGGCAGCAGGGTGGGGGAGAATCAGTAGGGAGTAGGTTGTGGAAGCCCAAGGAAGAGGGTGGGCACCTGGCTCAGTGTGGTCCAGAAGTAAACTAGTATCTGTTGTCCATAGTGTGGGGAGCTCAATGTTGCCTCAGAGGGGTGAGATTCAGTGGAGTGGGGGGAACAAAGGTTGAAGGTCACGTTGCTGGGGATCATGGTTTTCTCGGTTTTGGTTTTCATCTCTGTGCTTTTTGGTAAGAGACATCCAGTCAATATCTGATAATGGATGAAAGAATGAATTAGTGATTGAAGGAGTGAATGAAGCAAATTCTGCTTCCCAGAGTGACTTTCTTCATTTTCCTTTGCCCAATGCTAGCTTCCTCGTGGGCCAAGACGGTGGTGTGTATGAAGGGGTTGGCTGGTATGTCCAGGGCTCGCACACCTATGGCTACAATGACATTGCCTTGGGGATTGCCTTCATGGGCCACTTTGCAGGTAAGGGGACACAGGGGTTGGGGTGAAGCATCATGTGAGCTGTCTGGGAAGTGCAGGGGGAAGGCAACAAGGCAATGCCTGGTGGTGGCAGTGGCACATTTTAGCTTTAAAATGGACTTTCAACACAGGATGAAATGTCACCAGGACCCCCTCCCAGACAGAGCATTTACCCTAAGCTAACCCACCCCATCCCCAGCTCCATTTCCTGACAGATCCAGGGCCAGCATGGAGTAAGGGAGAAAAAACTTTTTGCAGGCTTTGGTGCTTTTATGGCTCACTTAGCCAATGCATCCCCTTCCTTGGTGGTCACTGCAACAACACTGTGGGCACTGCAGCCTGAGTGGCAATGCCGCAGATGGTCCGGTGGTGCCACCCTGCTCCGGCCCTACACAGCGGGGCTGTGTGCCACTGTAATTTTCCTCCAGAGAGGTCTTTAACTTTCTGGAAGAGGCTTTGCATAGAGGAGTCAGGGAACACAATGGCCTTTTCTTTTTGTATCTGATTGCCACCATTTATGTGAATTTGTTGGCTATGAAGATGGTGGGATGGGGCAGAGTGGGAGAGAGGGAGACTGGAATCCAGTGCTTCCCCTTCCCTAATCAAGAGACTGTGAGACTATAATGACTGATGGGGAAATGTGTTTTGCAGAAAAGCCTCCAAATGCTGTGGCGCTGGAGGCAGCCCAGGACCTAATCCAGTGTGCCGTGGTCAAGGGGTACCTGGCTCCTGACTACCTGCTGGTGGGCCACAGCGATGTGACCAGCACCCTGTCCCCTGGGCAGGCTTTGTACAACATCATCAGCACCTGGCCTCACTTCAAGCACTGAGAAGCCCTGGACCCTTCCCAGACTGCCTGCCCCTGCTGCTGGCTCACCTGTCCTCAACACCCACCCTGGCTCAGCCCCTGGGTCCCCTCCCCTGCCAGCCCATCCTGTACCCTCCCTCAGGTTAGGATGACCATATCCCCTCCTGCTGGCATCCTCCAGGGGCCCCATGCCTATGGCTGGGCACACACAGCCCTCTGAGTCTGGGCCCAGCCAGCCTTGCCCCTCACCTTCTTCCCTGGCACTCCCACTTGCTCAGACAGGTGAGACAATGGCCCATCCCGCTGTGCTTCTGTCTCCCTGCTTGCGCCCCTGCCAGGTGGCTCCTATGTTATGTCCCCTGGCATGTGCTCCTGCCTGGTGACCCTTGCCGTCTGCACATGTCCTGTCTCCTTGCACGCACCCCTGGCTGGTAGCCCCCTGGCGTCTGCCTAGGCCCAGTGGCTGTGCCTGCATCACCTCTCTGCACACACATGCATTGGGATGTGCATGGACACAGCTCTTGTTCCAGGCCCGGGGTTGTTTGTAGGTGTGTCTGTCCTTTCCTCAGGGCTGAGAGCCTCTCCAAGGGAAGACCTGTGCTTTGTCCCTCTCTGTGTCCTCGGTTATTCAGAGTGTCTGAACTTAACAGAAACAGATGAGTAAATTAATGAATGAGTGGTTGCCCTGCCCATCTGCTGTAATCCCCCATTTGGGGAGCCTTCCTGGAACTTAGTACCACCGGTATTCTCTCCGTTCTTGTCCTCCCTCCTCCCCAATGATCACAGCTGGCTCTGGCTGCTGGTTTGTCATGGCTGTGGTGTCCCTAGGATCCTGTGTCCCTGTCCTCCCAGAGCATCCTGAGGGCAGGGACCGCGTGCTCCTCCGGGGCCCAGCCAGGGCTGTGTCCACACAAACTGCCCAGTGCCTACCCTTGCCTGGCCAGGCCCCTGAGCCTTGAAGCCGTGCTCTGTACTTCCCGCCTGGGCTGCTCCACTCAGAGGGAAGCTCCCTCCCTTCCAACAGCAGCATGGCAGTGGACTGCAGTGGGAAGCACACAGCTGGAGCTTGTTTTCAGTGGTTCTGACCTGGAAATAAGGGAAGAAGGGGCGAAGGGGGAAGGGGAGGCATCAGGAATAGGGAGGACCAGAAACATGGGCTTTTCCCTCTAAGTTTCTTGGGCATTCATATTGTGTCTTTGATTTTAGAGTGTTTCCACATCTCTTACAACAAGGTTTGAACAGCCTCACATCCATACATCTCTGTGATTTTCAAAGACTGCTCCTCTGATCTCATCAGATTGATTCTGTCCATTTGTCACTTGCCCTGGGGTCTCCTGAGTGCACAAGGAGGGAAAGGGTGGTTTGCCTGGAGGGCCACACGGGCCCAGGGGGACTTGGACCCCCTTCCCAATCTGAAGCCATCTATATTAAAATAATGCAGAGGCACAAGGAATACACAGTAATCAAGGTCTGATTTTTATAAAAAGTACAGATACAGCCAGAAGTTAACCAGCCGTTGCTTCCTAACTTCCTTGACTGGTTACTTGCTTAATGGCACTGTCCTCCCTGACAGGCAAGATTAGTGATTTCTCCCCACTCCTTCTGTGGATGACGTCACTGCTGTAAAGCCTAAGACTTGGGATTCTGGAGATAACATTGTTGTCCTAAATCCCAAGCAGTAGGGTTACATTGTTAACATTACTGTTGTAAATCGTTAGTGGGTCTTTAAGGTGTTTTCAGACTTTGCATTTTGGAGACCTGCTACACCAACCAGACCCTGCATGGGCGTGGGAACCGATCCAACAGACTGAAATGTCCTGCTCTGGAAACCTCCCAGCTGAGAAGATAATTTCGGCATCCCAGCCCTATGAGCTCACCCCCTGCCAATCAGCCGACCCCATCCCTCGCCCTTTTTAACCTGCCAAACTATCTTCAAAAACTCGTTCTCACAAATTCTCAAGAGATGGGTTTAAGAAATCCTTCTATTCTCCTCTCCCAAAGATGACTTGTGAGATAATAGCTCTGTCACTCCCACAGCACCCACTGTCTTAGCACGTTGGCCTTCACTGGGTGAGTGGTGGGTGGCAAGGGACCTGGTGGGCTGTGACAAGTGGATTCACACTGCAGAGGAGGTGGCTCCAGGAAGACTGGCTCGGGAAGCCTGCATGTCAGAGCCTCCCACCACCCCAGTCCTCTCCTTGGGAGGCACTGGCTGGCAGGCTTCCCAGGGGAGCATTCCTGGGCCTGGACTTCAAAGGAGTAGTTAAGCTGATAAGTGGTCTCCTGAAAAGCTGCTCTTCCTATTCGCTGGCCTTCTTCACAATCCTCCAAAGCAGAAGCCCCCCTCCTTTTGATTTAAACCCCCTTCCCAGGCCTCAGGGACTCTCCCCTCCCCAATGAGGGGGAGAGTTTGAGGGGCGTGCAAACTCACAGTGGCTTCCTCAAAACAAAAAGATTGCATGGTCTGGGTTATTGCTTTTTCCAAATCCACCACTCCATTCAACCTAGCTTTAAGATGCCTTTGGAAGGCAAGCTCTTCCAGAAGGCTTCCTACTTCTCCAGGCCAGACATGCCACCTCCTGTGCCCAGTGCCCAGGCCTCTTTCTGGGTCCTGGCTGCCATGGGTGTCCTCTCCCTTCCAGCTGGGGCTCCCCGAGGGTGGCATCAGATCCTCCCTGGCTCCCTGGGGACCACTTGAGCTGTGTGGGATGACAGATGGTGGCCGTGGTGAGTGAAGGCAGTGTTCTCAGCAGCATGGCAGCTTTTCCTTGAACTGGCGGAAAATCCCAGGGTCCCCCTGCTACCCTGGGACCAGCCCACTGCTGCAATTGGGCACATTCCTCACAGAGGATTCCCACTTGGTCCCAGGCCATGTCCCCATCTGTGCTGGGATTGGGGGAAGCCATACCTATGTTCCCCAGTAGCATGGTGTCCCCTCCCTGCCCCAGGAGAGGCTTTTGTGGTGGCTGTGACCTTTCCCCCCTGGAAATCATCTCTGTGCCTGTCGGAGCTGCCAGGGGTGGGCAGTTGGGGGAGCGGTGTAGAAGGGCAGGGAGGGGGTGGCTCCTGGGAAGGTATGTGAGTTGTAGAGCCAGAGAGAGCACATCCAGGTGTGTTTCTGGCCCAGCAGGTTCTGCCAGGCAGGGCTGACCCAGGGCAGGCCCTAAGGAGAGCTTAACTCTGGAAGAGGGGGGGTGTAATTAGGTGGGAGGACTGTGGGCAGGGCGGAGCTCCCGGGAGGGGCATCGGGCCCTCTTGGGGAACTTGCCACAGGAGCCTGGAGTGAGAGGTGTCTCCCCTTGGGTAGGGAGCTGGGCTGGGAACCCTCTGGTACCCAGTGGAGGGGCAGCCACCTGTGTGTGGGGAGTGCTCAGTGCTGTGCCCCTTCTTCTAGGAGGCTCTAGAGGCCTCCACGTTAGGATTCTTCTAGTCTGTGCTTCATTACGCTGTTCATCTGTGGTTACTTATGTGTTCCTCTCCCTCGGCATATGTGGGCACGTCCTAATCATCTGACTTGCCCAGTGGATTATAAACTGTGTGAGAGCAGGGACTGCTCACCTCACTCTGCTGTGTCCCCGTCCTGGTGCATGGCAGGTGCTCAGCTCCATCTCAGACATGATCGCTGGGTGCTGTGGTTGTAATGCCAGCACTTTGGGAGGCATTTTGGAGGCGGCTGGATTGCCTGAGCTCAGGAGTTTGAGACCAGCTTGAGCAAGAGTTAGACCCTGTCTCTACTAAAAGCAGAGAAACTAGCTGGGCATGGTGGCTGCCTGTAGTCCTAACTACTTGGGGTGCTGAGGCAGAAGGATTGCTTGAGACCAAGAGTTTGAGGTTGCTGTGAGCTGTGACCATGGCACTCTACCCAGGATGACCGAGTAAGACTCTGTCTCAAAAAACAGAAAAAATGTATAAACAGGAAAAGACTTTTCAGACACACTGAAGCCTCAAGTCTGGGGAACATGCGTTGTGATCATCTATTGGCGTGTCTTGGAGCAGGTGCCCACTGAGCTCCATGGGGTGGTGGTAGTGGGGGGCACCCCACGGATGAAGATGAAGGGGTCAGAAGGAAACTGATCTGGGGTCAAACCAGATTACCGCAGACATATGGAGAAGATGCCTGTGAGTGGACACCTGGAGGGCTGAGGCCTTGTGACATGTGACTGGCCTTTCTGAGTGTGGACTCTGTGCCAGGCTATGATATATGTCATTTCATTCAGTCCTCAAGAGAGCTCTGTAGGGCAGGAACTGTTATTCCTATTTGACAATTGAGGAAAATGAGGCTTGGTTGGGAGACATTAAGTCAACTCCTTCAGGTCACACTGCCAGTGCTGGCTGTACTCCAGCTTGCTGACAGCTCCTGTCACAATTTGTGACCAAAGGGGGACAAAATACCCCTGATTCAGACAGAGTTCACTGAAGCAATGCCTTTTCTCTATCCAATAATATTCTTTAGTTAATAGGTGACACACATGTGTCGAGTGGTACATTTTGCGGTGACCCGGCCGCTGCAGCGCAGGCCAAGGTCGCTCCCCCTTTCCGGCCAGCACGTCACACCACCAGCCCCAACTTCATCATGTCTGTTACTGACCCTTCTCTCACACCTTTGTGCCCTCACCAGGCTGGTTTTCAACTTAAGTGCAGGACTCTGACTTGTCTTGATTTAGTGTCAAGTGATATTTCTCTTCAGTTCAAAGCTGTTGAAATCTTTTTGATTCTTGATCTTGTCATCCTCTGAGTCACTGCTTAATTTTTTATCATCAGCATTTTAATTCAAATCCTTCATTATTACCCATCCCCCACACATTCATAGGTATTTCCAGGAACATTTGCTAGATTGTCCCACGTGGCCCTCATGGGACCCTGTGAGGAAGGCCCTGGAATCCCTCATTGTACAGACAGTGACAGACTCAGCTGAGGTGGTGTCTGTTTCCCTGCACTGCTGTTGCCTGGTGTGGCCTTCGTGGTTATCTACTGGGCTGACAGTGACCCTCAGCCCAGGTCTGCGCTTCTGTTCCTTCCACCAACCTCAAGGGCACTGGCAGGTGTTCTCCACCATCCAGTCCCTGTCATTCTGTGGATGCTGGAAGGAGAGAGGAATTGTGGCTGAAATTTGTGTCTGTGTGGACCAGTGCCACTGTTCATCACGGCCACTTAGTCCATTTTCATTATTAAGCCCTACAGTCATCATTTCATTTATCACCAGTGTTTTTTCTTATGGCTCCCGAATCTGGAATTTTCATTATTGTTCTTCACTAAAGGGCAAGAGTGCCCCTTACCTCCATGTCACCTGCCCTTCCCCTGTCTCACACACATGTGGTGAGGTTCACCCTCCAAGTGTGCATCTGTGGCCAACTGACCCAGAGATGGCCCCTTGGCCCTTCAAGTTCATTCTGGGAACCACCCTATTACTGTGCCAGGGACACAGGGAAGATTATTATACTCATATAAGAAGCCAAATATGACACATGTAAGGACTTTTGTGACTGATTCATGCTTGAGGAGGGTGAGTGGAGATTCATAATCCCTAGACTTCTGGTGTTTGAGGAAGTTCAGTATGTTGCTGTTAAAAGTCATAGGGAATCTTAGTTTATATTCTAGTTCCAATGAAGCCAAGGATACTTGTTCAATGTCCTTGGTTTGTTATTCTGTCAAATTTAGGCAATAATGAAATTCTCTGGGCTGCTACTGAAAGGAAAGAGAGTAAGACCTTACAATATTACAAATAAGGTGAAGGATAAAATACTCACATATTCTCAAAGCAAGTAAGCTTCCTTCAGGAAGTTTATCTGGAGCTGGGGGGTGGGGGAGGAAAGACACACCAGGGAACTGACACGAGCTTGTCTGGCCTTTTCCCCACAAGGTGAGACAGGTCCCATCGGTGCAGGGCCCTCTGGCCAGGGCTATGGGCCTCCACACACAGTTTCCTCTGCCTGGAACAATCCCTCCCCTCCATCTCTTTTCCTGCCCAATTTCTATTCACTGTTCAGTTCTCAGACTAAATGGGAGGAGTGCAACCTTCCCCCCATATACTCATTCAGAAACTTTCCCTCTCACCTGCACCATTAGGAAGTGCATCTTTAATTCTGTATTTACTTGAGGTCAGGGACCTCCCTAGTGTCTGTCCAGCTTCTCATGGTGTCAGGTACTCTGGCACACAATGGCAGCTCCATAGATATTGTGGCCGCAGTATCTTCTGTAATGCAGTGGGGTTGAAACAGGTGATCTGGGCATTTTTCATGTCTAAAATGCTTTGGGGTCTAAGAAAGGGTTTGGATGTGCCCTAACTCCCTGAAGCTGCTGGGCTGGCAGGCAGGTTTGGGGAGAGCTGGAAGGAGCCAAGACTTGCCCTGGACAGCCTTCTGCTTTGTCCCCCTGATTCTGCCGTCCTTGAGACTATTTCCAGCCAGAGGCCAGAGAGGTGCTCTTAGAATTCAAGCAGATCCTGTGTCTCTTCTGCTCAGAACCTCTGACGGCTTCCTAGGTCACTCAGAGGAAGGAGCCAGCATCCTTACTCTGGCCTAAACGATCCTCTGTGACCCAGTGCCTGTTTCCCTCTATTGCGCCTCCTGGTCCTTCTCTCTGTCACTGTTCTCCAGCCTCAGAGGCCTCCCTGGTGCTCCCTGACCACTCCAGGCACTCTCCTGCCTCAGAGGTCTTGTTCTGCTGTTCCCTCTGACTGCAATGATTTTCACATCCTGTAGGCTTTTACTCAGTGAAGCCTTTTCTGGCCGCCTCATCCACAGTTGCAGCGCTCCTTCCTGCCAGCACCATCTCTTATACTATTTGACTTATTCATTTTGTTTGTTTATCTCCACCAACTAGACTGTGAGTTCCATGGTGGTGGTGATGGGGACTAGGGATTTCTAGGTGTCTTAGTTTCTCCTGCAGCTATCAGTACCTCAGAAAAGGTCTGGTACATAGTGGGCATTCAACAAATATTTGCAGAATGAATTTATTGAATGTATCTTCACATGCCTTTTTTCCTCTTCATTCCCACAGTCTGTAAATGTACCCAAGATTCTTCCATCCTGAAACAAACTAAAAAAAAAAAAAAAACCAAAAACAACCCACCCCAACAAATCTGTTTTGACATGACTTCTTTCTCTCATTAATTTCTAATCTCTTTTTTATCCTTTTCACGCACAAGACTGTGCTCTTTCCCACTCCTCATTTACTCCGCACTGCAGCCCTGCTCCACTGGAACAACTCCCACTTGACTGTGTAAGGGCTCACACAAGCCAGGACCAGGGGAACAGTTTCCAGTCCTACTGAGTCTGATACCCCTGATCACTCTCTTAGATATTTTTGAAACCTTTCCTTTCTGTGGCTCTCATGACAATATGCTCTCCAGATTTTTCTTCTCTTAATTATTTTGCTTAGTTCCACTTCGGGGCTCCTTCCTCCCCACCCAGTCCTTAGGTACTCTTTCCATGTACTTCCCCAGGGTGGTGTCCCCAGTATTCTGATGACTCCTGAGACCAGCCTGGAGCTTTCCCGTGAGCACAACAGATCCATCCTGTGAGCACAGGAGTCATCTGTTGTGCTCACCTTGGGCGTCTCTTGGATGTTCCTGGGTACTTTAAGCTCTAAATGTCCAGGGCTGAAACTCTGAGATTCAGAGCCATTACTCACCTTTTTTTCTTTGTCTTCTTAACAATTCTTTCCCTCTGTCCCTGAGTTTACCTCCAAAGTTTTTACCAGTTCTATCAAATGTTCTTCATCTCTTTAGTGCCTTGAGTCATACTGTTTCCTTGTAACCAGTACGTCCACTGTCTCATCTTTCTAGATCAATCTCCATATTGTGACCATTATGATCTTTTAATCCTACTTAGATTGCCTTATCAGTCTACAACTAAAACCGTTCACTGGTGTTACGCTACTTAGAAGCTGCAGTCCCAGGTGTCCAGGCCCTCTCTGACCTCCCCTGCCTAATCTCTTCCCACGCTGCTGCAGCCACCTTCTGGACAGCTTGCAGCCTTCTGAGGTTCTGATGATCTGTCTCTTTTGCTCATAAATGCACATCTTTCTATCCTTGTATAGCTCGTTCCTACTCCTGATTTCAGGTTACTTGTAGGCACCAGTTCACCCAGGAAGCGTCTTTATGCACCACCCTGCCATTCTCTGCATGTTTCTATCTTTGTACTTACAGGCCTGCTTGTAACGGTCTAATCCTGTATGTTACCATCTGAAAGCCAGAAGTTAGTAAATGTTACTTACAAGAGGGCATCAACAGAAGAGTCTAGGAAATGATGCCCAGTGGGTTGCAGTAGAGGACACACTATTTTTTATCTCTGCATTTCCATAGAACCTCTGTGCTCTTGTTCCCAAGTGATCTTGGAGCAGGGTTGTGTTTTGAAGGAGAGGCACGGACATTTTGCTAGAGTTTGGGGCATGTTATGGTACACTCAGACATGTCATTTAATAAACATTTATTGAGTGCCCTCTCTGTACTAGTATCTGTTCCTGAAGTTGGGCTGCTGATGAATAAGATAAGGCCTCTGCCCTGGTGGAGTCTGGTCTACTGGGGAAAGAGATGGGAACAGCCACTTCTGCTATGTGAAGCGTGAGGAATGTCAAAGAAAGTGCAGCCAGGGACAAGGAAACCACAGCTCTACATTTGCTCTCCGATGCTCTGATACCATCTTCCTTTGCTCTCTGATGCTCTGACAACCAGATTTTCTTGGGGTTGGGACAGACAATGTAGACATGGCAATAACCCATCAGTCTAGACCTGCACTTTGCACTCTGTAATAGCTGTGAGCCAAATGTGGTTACTGGGCACTTGCAGTGTATCTAGTTCTAAACTGAAATGTGCTACCAGGGGTTGGGGATGGTAGTGGGTGGAGAGGACAAAGAGGGAATGGGTAACAAGTGCAGAATGTAGTCAGATACATAGAATGAACAATATTTGATAGCATTATGAAGTAACTATAGTCAACAATAAGTTAGGGTATACTTTAAAATAACTAAAAGAGAGGAATTGGAATGTTACTAACACAAAGAAGTGACAAATGGTTGAGGCGATGGATATTCCAATCGTGCTGATTTGATTAATACACATTATATGCCTACATCAAAACATCGCATGTGCTCCATAAATATGTACAACTATCATGTACCCATGATGATTGAAAATAAAAAATAAATAAGGAAAAAAGAAATGTCTATAAACATAAACTGGATTTTGAGGACTTAGTATGGAAAATATAGAACTAATAACTTTTCATATTGGTTAAAAGTTAAATGATGCCTTTTTCTTAGTTGTATAATAAAATTTTAATTATTCTTAAAAAAGACTCAGAGAAAAATACTGTACTTACCAGAAATAATATTTTTATACATATTTTTTCATGTATACATTAATGCATTTATGGGGTGCAATGTGTTGATTTCATATAGAATTAGGAATGCTTACATCACACTGGTTAATCTATACCTCATCTCGTTTACTTAATTATTATGTTAAGACATTTATACTCTATACTGATTGTTCTGACATGTACCCTTGGGTTATGCACCTTAGGTGTGATTCCACCATTCACTCTCCCTTGACTTGATCTTCCCCCTTCCCTCTCATTCCCCCCTCCTCCGTCCTTCATCTTGGGCCATAGTTGTAATCTATTCTTTATATGAAAGTGTGAATGATTGTAGATTGGTTTCATAATAGTAGTGAGTACATTGGATATTTTTTATTCCATTCTTGAGATACTTTACTAAGTAGAATATGTTCCAGCTCCAACTATGTAAACATAAAAGAAGTAAAGTCTCCATCTTTTTTATTTTTTATTAATATTTTTGGCTGGGGCTAGGTTTGAACCCACCACCTCCGCATATGGGGCTGGCGTCCTACTCCTTTGAGCCACAGGCGCCGCCCAAGTCTCCATCTTTTTTAAAGGCTGCATAGATTTCCATGGTATACATATACAACAATTTATTAATCCATTCACAGTTTAATGGGCACTTGGGCTTCTTCCATGACTTGGCTATTATGAATTGAGCTGCAATGAACAATCTGGCACAAATATCTTTGTTATAAAGTGATTTTTGGTCTTTTGGATATACACTTAGTAGAGGAATTGCAGGATCAAACGGCAGGTCTACTTTAGATCCCTGAGTATTCTCTGTACTTCTTTCCAAAAGGAACATATTAGCTTGCAGTGCAGAAGTGTTTCCTTTTCTCCACATCCACGCCAACATCTGTAGTTGGGATTTTGTTATGTGAGCCACTCTTACTGGAGTTAGATGATACCTCTGTTTCCTAATCTGGTTTTGATTTGCATTTCTCTGATGATTAAAGATGATGAGCATTTTTTTCATGTGCCTGTAGGCCATGCACCTATCTTCTTCAGAGAAGCTTCTGTTTAAGTCCCTTGCCCAAAATGAAATGGGATTACTTGTTCTTTTCAGGGACTTAACCACAAAACTCTTAGAAGTGATCAAGGAATACAATAGCATCTCAGAATACAAAATCAATACTCAGAAATCAGTAGCTTTTATATATACCAATAATAGTCAAGCTGAAAAAACAGTCAAGGACTCTAATGATGCCATTTTGGATATGTTGGGTTAAATAAGTGTTATTAAAATTAATTTCATCTGTTTAATTTTATTTAAAATGTTTTAAAAATAAAATGTATATTTTCTTTCTTTTTTTTGAGCCACAGGCACCACCCTAAAATGTATATTTTTGAACAGTTTAGATTTATAGAAAAATTACTGAGAGAGTCTGCATATGTCCCGCAGCCAGTTCCCCTGTTAACTTCTTACCTTAGTGTGGTACATTTGTCATACCCAATGGTCATACACTGTTATTAGCAGAAGTCCACACTCCATTCATATTGTCTTAGTTCTGACCTCATGTCCTTTTCTGTTCCAGAGTCTCCAGGACACTGCACTGCATTTAGTTGTCCTGTCTTTTCAGGGTCCTTGACTGTGACAGTTTTTTAGGCAGCCCTTGTTTTTGATGGCCTTGATAATTTTTGGAATTACTGGTTAGGCATTTTGTAAAATATCCCTCAATTGGGATTTGTCTGATGTTTCTTATGATGAGGGTGGGGTTATGGGCTTTTGGGAGAAAGACCACAGAAGTAAAGTTCCATCACATCACGTCAAAGCACATCTTATCAGCATGACCTCACTATTGACACTGACCTTGATAATCTGGCTGGTAGTGTTTTTCAGGATTCTCCACTATAAAGTTACTGTTATCCCCTCTTTGTATATGGCCTTTTGGAAGAAAGTCATGTGTGCTTTCCATAATTAAGGAGTTGGGAGTCATGATCTACTTCCTTGAGGGCAGAGTATCTACATTTTAAGATTCGGATTGGGGTTGCATTAAATCTATAGATCAACTTGAAAGGAATCAACATCTTCAAATATTGAGTCTTTCCTTCTATGAACACAGAATATCTCTCCATTTGCTCAGATTTTCTTTTACTTCATCAGAGTTTTATAGTTTTCCACATATAAATCCTGTACATTTTTAGTCAGAGTCATACCTAAGTATTTTATTGTTTTCGGTCAATTGTAAATATATTAATTTAACTCTCAAACTGCAGTTGTTTGTTACTGACACATAGAAAAGCAACTGACTTTGGTTTATTAATGTTGTCTGCTGTGACCTTGCTACATTTGTAAGTTCCAGGAGTTTTTTTTTATTGTTTGGGGTTTTCTCCATAATCAATCCTGTCATTTGTGAACACAGACAGTTTGATTTCTTCCTTTCTAGTCTGTAAACCTCTGAGTATCTGTGGCTTTTATTTGTGGCTCACACTATATTTCTGCTGGACACGGCTGGCCTAGAACACTCACAGCTGAGATGTGTGGTTGGTGACTGGCACAGTTTGGGGAAGCAGAAGGGTTTCTGTGAAGGGAAGTGAGATGGTCCCAGTTGTCAGAGAGCTCTGTTTGGACTTGGAAACCCATTCTGACAGCATCCTCATCACTTAGTGTGGCATTGGGCAAGTGGTTTTGTTATTTTCAGGGCTCTGTCCTAAATACAGAAATAAAAGCTCTTCTGCAAAAAGTGTGAAAAGTGAAAGTTCTGAGAGATCAGTCCCAGATAGGTATAATTTCAATGTTTTCATTAAAATTTTGTCTTGGGGAGGCAGCAGAGAACACAATTCAGGTGTGTTTTTTGTTCATTTGATTGACCTTTGGGGTTGCATTCTGAACCTGGGTTTGCAGATGATATGAAGCTTTCCCTGGCAGAGGAAGCAAGGCGGACGGGGACTGCCGTGGGAGAGCGGCTGCTCCTGACTCTCCTGCCTCTCTGCCTGTCTCTTACCCCCACCTCCTCTTTAGGTTCTTTCCCTCTACCTCCTTGGAATACCAAGATTTCCCAGAGCTCTGCTCTCTTCTTTATTTCCTCTACCTTTCCACAGATTATCTCACCTGTCACCATAGTTTTATTTCCTGTATATTGACAACACCTAATTCTGTGTGTCCAGCCAAGATCCCTCTCTGAGGTGCAGGCCCCTTGTGAGGTGGGCTCCACAGTGTCCCTTCCAGCTCTCACATGCTGGCAGCGTGTTCCTCCTTTCTTCAAAAGCCTTTGCTGAGCTGGAAAATCCCTTGTCACCTCCTCTCCTCTTTTTCATCCGCACCCAATGTGGAAGGCAGTATTGGTGCTGGCTCAGCACTTATACTTTGCATCTGAATAGACACGAGGTCAAATCTAAGCCTCTGTTTCCTAATCTGCAAAATGGGATGTACACGTGAAATCTAAGCCTGTCATGAGGGCAGTGCCGATTGTTAGGCGATAATGCAGGTGAAGTGCCTATTAGCAGTCAAGAGCATAATAGGCTATAATTCATACTGCCTATTATTTACAATAAATTAGCTGCAAGCTTTAGGATTTTGAGCTTAGAAATATCTCCCGAGAATGATCTCTCCCTTATTTTCCCTGGTGTGGCCTGATCGATATTCTTGTCATTCTCACCCAGCTGCTTCATTAGTCACATAATTGACTCTTCATTTCTCAGACTGATTATATTGTGATCTTGTTCTCAAAACAGAAGAAGACAATCAAACAAACAAAAAGCACATCTAACCTATCAGGTCCTTGGGCGCCTACTACCCACAAGATAAAATTGAAACTTCCTGTGTTGGCACCAGTCCCATCACAGTCAACACCGAGACCTCCTTTTCTGCACCTGCTCCCTGCCCTGTTCCCTTCTCTTATCACTCAGCCAGAATACCTGTTCCCTGAATATGCTTCTCTGCCCAAAAACCTAATGTTTCTTAAAACCCAGAACATACATTTTCATTTCTGTTTATCCCTCCTGAGTCCTCCAAGAGGGACTGCTAGCAAAACGCCCTGAGAACTCATGCTTTTCACATTGCTCTGGGATTTTGGCTAATTTATTTTCATCACTCTTGAGGTTGTGAGCTTTGCGGAGCCTGAAATTCTGTCTCATTCTGACTTGTGCTCCCAGATCCTAGGTGATCACTAAATGTTTGTGGGATGGTTAATGAATTAATGGGTGTTCTTGATTTCACTAGAACTTGAACTCTGGAAGGGCTAGGAATTGTGTGCCATTCATCTATGTGTCTTTAGGGTCTAGTCCAGTTCCCGAAAGGGAAGTGAGATACAAATTTCACCATGGATAAGGGAAAGGGGATGCCCTCGGCTGAAAATTGCTTGGCTAATCCTTAGGAGGTGGGTCTCAGGCTGACTTAGACCCAGAAGGGAACTGGGAATCTCTGTTAGGGATCCTTGAAGCAGAATTGCCTCCACCCTTATCTGAGAATACCCCTTTCCTTCCCCCACCATAATGAGTTTTTCCTGGAGTTTAAGGTGATGATCACAGTTAAGAAAAACACACAAAAAAACAACAATAGAAACAAACATAAATTTGGTGTCTTTGGAGAGATTAACTAATCTCTCTGAGCCTGAATTTCGTTGTATCTATAAGATGGCTTTTGTGGGAAATCCACCCTGTTTTCCACAGTGATGGGATGACAAGTTTTTTAGTGACATGATGTGTTTGTTTGGCTGATCTTTTGGTATTTTCTCAGAAGACCTAGTGTCTAAAGGAAGTTGGCAACCAAGCAGCTCTCAATAAATGCCAGTGAGGGACTCAGGTGGCCCA
This sequence comes from Perodicticus potto, assembly GCA_963574655.1. Classification (NCBI taxonomy): domain Eukaryota; kingdom Metazoa; phylum Chordata; class Mammalia; order Primates; family Lorisidae; genus Perodicticus; species Perodicticus potto. Next base: position 31,574 of record CAUYRH010035850.1, read on the forward strand.
GCTGCGAAGGGAACAGGGTGGGTCTGCGTACCCAAACCCATCTGACTTCAAAGCCAGCACACTTTTCTCTAGTCTAAGCTGTTTATTTACTTCTGGTGTCCACAAGGGATCAGGGTTGCTCTGTCCCTCTTTTGTGGACATGATGACTAACGCAGGGCACCCTTGTCAGAGAATACTGAGCACCCACAAGGCTACCTGTACAGTTCCCAGCTTAAAGAGACAGGCACTTGGGGCAGGAGGGGGCTCCAGGCTGACCTGAGGTGCGATGCTGCCTCTCACCAGCAGGTGAGGCCTGCCCCTCTTCTTGGAGTGTGGGATGCAGGTGGCAACCGACACTCTGAGTTAGAGACTTCCAGGTAGAGACCTGAGAACAACAATGACTTCCTTCCAACTAGACAGGGATTTATAGCGTGAGCTCTACAATGGCTGTGTGAGGTGGGCTTTGTTATTACCCATTTCATGGAGCCTCAGATAGGTTGTGTGATCTGTTTAAGGTCAAGCCTTGGAAATCCTAGGTCCCCAAATCATTATTTCACCCACATCTAGGAGTCATTCTGGGCACATCACATGGGATCTTTGGTCCATATGGCAATTAAAAAATATCCAATTTATTTAAAAATCTATATTTCAATAATATTTTAAAATATTTGCATTTTTATTTTGAAAGTATATATTTTTAATAGGAGGCAGAACATACTTAATTTTACCTCCTATTTAACTGCATCCACCAAAAAATGATCCAGATCCATTTGGAATTCCCAGTGACAAGGAACTCACCACCTCCAAATGTTTTCTTTAGGAACAGAAGGAGCAACTTTGAAAGAAATTATCCAATGCTGCTTTTCTGGGTTTGGCTGCAGATTTCAGGAAATTCTTTTATTGTTTATTTATCAAAATATGCTAATTATTTACCAAGTATTATAAAGTTCACATATTAGTCTGCTCAGGCTGCCATAACAAAATACCATAGAGTGGGTGCTTAAACAACAACCATTTATTTTCTCACAATTCTGGGAGCTAGAAAGTATGAGGTTGGGGTGCCAGCATGCTTGGGGTCTGGTGGGCTCTCTTTCTAGCTTGCAGATGGCTGCCTTCTCATTGTATTGAGAGAAAGAGACAAGAGAGAGAATGAGTTATTTGGTGTTACTTCATCATAAGGACACCAATCCCATCAGACCAGGACCCCACCCTCATGACCTCATCTGTCCCTAGTTACCTCTCAAAGGCCCATCAATACCATCGCATCAGGGGTTGTTTTATGTCAACTTGAAGGAACACAATTGAGTCCACAGCAATCCATATGCCAGGTGATATAAAGTTATATTGGCTGGAAGTTGAATTAGTTAAGATAAGGCTTCACTACCTGCCATGGTCCTCTGTAAACCTAAATAGCAACCACATAGATGTGCTCTAAAAAATGATATTTATTTGGTAATAGAGCATTGCAATAGAAACATATGTGCCATGGTAAACTAAGGAGGGTGCCCCCAAAAGTATACACAATTTAAGACAGGAAAAACTGTATTAAAATTGTAATAATCCCAGCACATTTTACCCCTTGATTGCACTAATGTATGCAGCTATGATTTAATAAAAAAAAAAATAGTTTAGCTTGCTCTAGAACTTCAAAAAAAAAAAAAAAAAGAGAGAAAGAAAAGAAAGGAGATGCTAACAAAGAACCACATCGCACATCCCCTGGTTTTTCTTTCTCTTTTCCTTTCTTTCTTTCTTTTTTTTTTGAGACAGAGTTTCACTATGTGGCCCTGCGTAGAGTGCTGTGGTATCACAGCTCACAGCAACTGCAAACTCTTGGGCTTAAATGATTCTCTTGCCTCAGCCTTCTGAGTAACTGGTCCTACAGGTGCCCACCACAATGCTTGGCTATTTTTTTGTTGCAGTTGTCATTGTTGCTTAGTTGGCCTGGGTGGGTTTGAACCCACCAGCCTCAGTGTATGTGGCCGACGCCCTACCTACTGAGCTACTTACAGGCACCGAGCCATACACGTCCCCTTTGTGTAAAGTTTTTGAAATTAATTTGGGCTCTGTGTGTATCTGAGTTCATTCTTTCCTATTTTTTTTTTCTAAGTAGTTTTCATTGTATGAATACAGCATGGTTTGCTGATCCATTTTCCTATTGATTTGAGGCTGTTGTCATTTTTTTTTTTTTTTCTACTGTGAATAAAGCTGCTAATAAAATTCTTTTTTTTTTTTAAATACATTTATTTTATTATTATTCATTAAATTATTTACCCCCCACACCCGTCCGTGATAAGACAGAATTGATTTACAGAAAAGAATACAGAAAACACCAAAGCTCCTGGTAGTGGGAGAGATTTCAAGTAGGGAGAGAGAAGCTCTCTCCATTCCTCTCCCGGTCTTCCCCCATCTCCTCCTCTAGGCC